>CAMGYJ010000009.1:658837-945059 GCA_946122785.1 Linum tenue
CTACAGATCACGGGAATTAGGCCGAGGCTATTCTCCACCGATAATGAAGTCTGTTGATCTATTCTCCACGGATGATAAGTCCGTTAACCATCGATTTGGGCCAATTTATTTTCGGATGGCATTTTCGTAATTTCGTGGGCGACGAAAGGCCATTTTCTTTGGATATTGAAGGCTACAGATCACGGATTCGGCCTGAGGCTATTCTCCAACGATGATTGAGTCCATTAAGCACCGATTTGGGCGGATTTATTTTGGGTCAATTTTTGGCAGATTCCAAAGGGGTACCATCAAAGATTTCGGGCGACTTATCCGAAATGCCATTTTCTTTCGATTCTGGAGGCTACAGATCATGGAATCAGACCGAGGATATTCTCCACCGATAATGAAGTCTGTTGATCCTATTCTCCACGGATGATAAGTCCGTTAACCATCGATTTAGGCCAATTTATTTTCGGATGGCATTTTCTTAATTTCGTGGGCGACGAAAGGCCATTTTCTTTGGATATTGAAGGCTACAGATCACGGATTCGGCCTGAGGCTATTCTCCAACGATGATTGAGTTTATTAAGCACCGATTTGGGTGGATTTATTTCGGGTCAATTTTTGGCAGTTTCCAAAGGGGTACCATCACAGATTTCGGGCAATTTATCCGAAATGCCATTTTCTTTCGATTCTGGAGGCTTCAGATCATGGAATCAGGCCGAGGCTATTCTCCAAAGATAATGAAGTCTATTGATCCTATTCTCCACGGATGATAAGTCCGTTAAGCATCGATTTGGGCCAATTTATTTTCGGATGGCATTTTCGTAATTTCGTGGGCCACGAAAGGCCATTTTCTTTGGATATAGAAGGCTACAGATCACGGATTCGGCCTGAGGCTATTCTCCAACGATGATTGAGTCCATTAAGCACCGATTTAGGCGGATTTATTTCGTGTCAATTTTTGGCATTTTCCAAAGGGGTACCATCACAGATTTCGGGCGATTTATCCGAAATGCCATTTTCTTTCGATTCTGGAGGCTTCAGATCACGGAATCAGGCCGAGGCTATTCTCCTAAGATAATGAAGTCTATTGATCCTATTCTCCACGGATGATAAGTCCGTTAAGCATCTATTTGGGCCAATTTATTTTCGGAAGGCATTATCGTAATTTCGTGGGCGACGAAAGGCCATTTTCTTTGGATATAGAAGGCTACAGATCACGGATTCGGCCTGAAGCTATTCTCCAACGATGATTGAGTCCATTAAGCACCAATTTGGGCGGATTTATTACGGGTCAATTTTTGGCAGATTCCAAAGGGGTACCATCACATAATTCGGCCGATTTATCCGAAATGCCATTTTCTTTTTTTTCTGGAGGCTACAGATCACGGAATCAGGCCGAGGCTATTCTCCACCGATAATGAAGTCTGTTGATCCTATTCTCCACGGATGATAAGTCCGTTAACCATCGATTTAGGCCAATTTATTTTTGGATGGCATTTTCGTAATTTCGTGGGCGACGAAATGCAATTTTCTTTGGATATTGAAGGCTACAGATCACGGATTCGGCCTGAGGCTATTCTCCAACGATGATTGAGTTTATTAAGCACCGATTTGGGTGGATTTATTTCGGGTCAATTTTTGGCAGTTTCCAAAGGGGTACCATCACAGATTTCGGGCGATTTATCCGAAATGCCATTTTCTTTCGATTCTGGAGGCTTCAGATCACGGAATCAGGCCGAGGCTATTCTCCAAAGATAATGAAGTCTATTGATCCTATTCTCCACGGATGATAAGTCCGTTAAGCATCGATTTGGGCCAATTTATTTTCGGATGGCATTTTCGTAATTTCGTGGGCGACGAAAGGCCATTTTCTTTGGATATTGAAGGCTACAGATCACGGATTCGGCCTGAGGCTATTCTCCAACGATGATTCAGTCCATTAAGCACCGATTTGGGCGGATTTATTTCGGGTCAATTTTTGGCAGATTCCAAAGGGGTACCATCAAAGATTTCGGGCGACTTATCCGAAATGCCATTTTCTTTCGATTCTGGAGGCTACAGATCATGGAATCAGGCCGAGGATATTCTCCACCGATAATGAAGTCTGTTGATCCTAATCTCCACGGATGATAAGTCCGTTAACCGTCGATTTGGGCCAATTTATTTTCGGATGGCATTTTCGTAATTTCGTGGGCGACGAAAGGCCATTTTCTTTTGATATTGAAGGCTACAGATCACGGATTCGCCCTGAGGCTATTCTCCAACGATGATTGAGTCCATTAACCACCGATTTGGGCGGATTTATTCCAGGTCAATTTTTGGCAGTTTCCAAAGAGGTACCATTACAAATTTCGGGCGATTTATCCGAAATGCCATTTTCTTTCGATTCTGGAGGCTTCAGATCACGAAATCAGGCCGAGGCTATTCTCCAAAGATAATGAAGTCTATTGATCCTATTCTCCACGGATGATAAGTCCGTTAAGCATTGATTTGGGCCAATTTATTTTCGGATGGCATTTTCGTAATTTCGTGGGCGACGAAAGGCCATTTTCTTTGGATATAGAAGGCTACAGATCACGGATTCGGCCTGAGGCTATTCTCCAACGATGATTGAGTCCATTAAGCACCGATTTGGGCGGATTTATTCCGGGTCAATTTTTGGCAGATTCCAAAGGGGTACCATCACAGAATTCGGGCAATTTATCCGAAATGCCATTTTCTTTCGATTCTGGAGGCTACTGATCATGGAATCAGGCCGAGGCTATTCTCCACTGATAATGATGTCTGTTGATCCTATTCTCCACGGATGATAAGTCCGTTAAGCATCGATTTGGGCCAATTTATTTTCGGATGGCATTTTCTTAATTTCGTGGGCGACGAAAGGCCATTTTCTTTGGATATAGAAGGCTACAGATCACGGATTCGGCCTAAGGCTATTCTCCAACAATGATTGAATCCATTAAGCACCGATTTGGGCGGATTTATTCCGGGTCAGTTTTTGGCAGATTCCAAAGGGGTACCATCACAGATTTCGGGCGACTTATCCGAAATGCCATTTTCTTTCGATTCTGGAGGCTACTGATCATGGAATCAGGCCGAGGCTATTCTCCACTGATAATGATGTCTGTTGATCCTATTCTCCACGGATGATAAGTCCGTTAACCATCGATTTGGCCCAATTTATTTTCGGATGGCATTTTCGTAATTTCGTGGGCGACGAAAGGCCATTTTCTTTGGATATTGAAGGCTACAGATCACGGATTCGGCCTGAGGCTATTCTCCAACGATGATTGAGTCCATTAAGCACCGATTTAGGCGGATTGATTTCGTGTCAATTTTTGGCAGTTTCCAAAGGGGTACCATCACAGATTTCGGGCGATTTATCCGAAATGCCATTTTCTTTCGATTCTGGAGGCTTCAGATCACGGAATTAGGCCGAGGCTATTCTCCTAAGATAATGAAGTCTATTGATCCTATTCTCCACGGATGATAAGTCCGTTAAGCATCTATTTGGGCCAATTTATTTTCGGATGGCATTATCGTAATTTCGTGGGCGACGAAAGGCCATTTTCTTTGGATATAGAAGGCTACAGATCACGGATTCGGCCTGAGGCTATTCTCCAACGATGATTGAGTCCATTAAGCACCGATTTGGGCGGATTTATTCCGTGTCAATTTTTGGCAGATTCCAAAGGGGTACCATCACAGATTTCGGGCGACTTATCCGAAATGCCATTTTCTTTCGATTCTGGAGGCTACTGATCATGGAATCAGGCCGAGGCTATTCTCCACCGATAATGATGTCTGTTGATCCTATTCTCCACGGATGATAAGTCCGTTAACCATCGATTTGGCCCAAATTATTTTCAGATGGCATTTTCTTAATTTCGTGGGCGACGAAAGGCCATTTTCTTTGGATATTGAAGGCTACAGATCACGGATTCGGCCTGAGGCTATTCTCCAACGATGATTGAGTCCATTAAGCACCGATTGAGGCGGATTTATTTCGGGTCAATTTTTGGCAGTTTCCAAAGGGGTACCATCACAGATTTCAGGCGATTTATCCGAAATGCCATTTTCTTTCGATTCTGGAGGCTTCAGATCACGGAATCAGGCCGAGGCTATTCTCCTAAGATAATGAAGTCTATTGATCCTATTCTCCACGGATGATAAGTCCGTTAAGCATCGATTTGGGCCAATTTATTTTCGGATGGCATTTTCGTAAATTCGTGGGCCACGAAAGGCCATTTTCTTTGGATATTGAAGGCTACAGATCACGGATTCGGCCTGAGGCTATTCTCCAAAGATGATTGAGTCCATTAAGCACCGATTTGGACGGATTTATTCCGGGTCAATTTTTGGCAGATTCCAAAGGGGTACCATCACAGAATTCGGGCGATTTATCCGAAATGCAATTTTCTTTCGAATCTGGAGGCTACAGATCACGGAATTAAGCCGAGGCTATTCTCCACCGATAATGAAGTCTGCTGATCCTATTCTCCACGGATGATAAGTCCGTTAACCATCGATTTGGGCCAATTTATTTTCGGATGGCATTTTCGTAATTTCGTGGGCGACGAAAGGCCATTTTCTTTGGATATTGAAGGCTACAGATCACGGATTCGGCCTGAGGCTATTCTCCAACGATGATTGAGTCCATTAAGCACTGATTTGGGCGGATTTATTTCGGGTCAATTTTTGGCAGATTCCAAAGGGGTACCATCAAAGATTTCGGGAGACTTATCCGAAATGCCATTTTCTTTCGATTCTGGAGGCTACAGATCATGGAATCAGGCCGAGGCTATTCTCCACCGATAATGAAGTCTGTTGATCCTATTCTCCACGGATGATAAGTCCGTTAACCATCGATTTGGGCCAATTTATTTTCGGATGGCATTTTCGTAATTTCGTGGGCGACGAAAGGCCATTTTCTTTGGATATTGAAGGCTACAGATCACGGATTCGGCCTGAGGCTATTCTCCAACGATGATTGAGTCCATTAAGCACCGATTTGGGCGGATTTATTCCGGGTCAATTTTTTGGCAGATTCCAAAGGGGTACCATTACAGATTTCGGGCGATTTATCTGAAATGCCATTTTCTTTCGATTCTGGAGGCTTCAGATCACGGAATCAGGCCGAGGCTATTCTCCAACGATAATGAAGTCTGTTGATCTTATTCTCTACGGATGATAAGTCTGTTAAGCATCGATTTGGGCCAATTATTTTTGGATGGCATTTTCGTAATTTCGTGGGCGACGAAAGGCCATTTTCTTTGGATATTGAAGGCTACAGATCACGGATTCGGCCTGAGGCTATTCTCCAACGATGATTGAGTCCATTAAGCACCGATTTGGGCGGATTTATTCCGGTCAATTTTTGGCAGATTCCAAAGGGGTACCATCACAGTTTTCGGGCGACTTATCCGAAATGCCATTTTCTTTCGATTCTGGAGGCTACAGATCACGGAATTAGGCCGAGGCTATTCTCTAAAGATAATGAAGTCTATTGATCCTATTCTCCAGGGATGATAAGTCCGTTAACCATCGATTTGGGCCAATTTATTTTCGGATGGCATTTTCGTAATTTCGTGGGCGACGAAAGGCCATTTTCTTTGGATATTGAAAGCTACAGATCACGGATTCGGCCTGAGGCTATTCTCCAACGATGATTCAGTCCATTAAGCACCGATTTGGGCGGATTTATTCCGGGTCAATTTTTGGCAGTTTCCAAAGAGGTACCATCACAAATTTAGGGCGATTTATCCGAAATGCCATTTTCTTTCGATTCTGGAGGCTTCAGATCACGAAATCAGGCCGAGGCTATTCTCCAAAGATAATGAAGTCTATTGATCCTATTCTCCACGGATGATAAGTCCGTTAAGCATTGATTTGGGCCAATTTATTTTCGGATGGCATTTTCGTAATTTCGTGGGCGACGAAAGGCCATTTTCTTTGGATATTGAAGGCTACAGATCACGGATTCGGCCTGAGGCTATTCTCCAACGATGATTCAGTCCATTAAGCAGCGATTTGGGCAGATTTATTTCGGGTCAATTTTTGGCAGATTCCAAAGGGGTACCATCAAAGATTTCGGGCGACTTATCCGAAATGCCATTTTCTTTCGATTCTGGAGGCTACAGATCATGGAATCAGGCCGAGGATATTCTCCACCGATAATGAAGTCTGTTGATCCTATTCTCCACGGATGATAAGTCCGTTAACCGTCGATTTGGGCCAATTTATTTTCGGATGGCATTTTCGTAATTTCGTGGGCGACGAAAGGCCATTTTCTTTGGATATTGAAGGCTACAGATCACGGATTCGGCCTGAGGCTATTCTCCAACGATGATTGAGTCCATTAAGCACCGATTTGGGCGGATTTATTCCGGGTCAATTTTTGGCAGTTTCCAAAGAGGTACCATCACAAATTTCGGGCGATTTATCCGAAATGCCATTTTCTTTCGATTCTGGAGGCTTCAGATCACGAAATCAGGCCGAGGCTATTCTCCAAAGATAATGAAGTCTATTGATCCTATTCTCCACGGATGATAAGTCCGTTAAGCATTGATTTGGGCCAATTTATTTTCGGATGGCATTTTCGTAATTTCGTGGGCGACGAAAGGCCATTTTCTTTGGATATAGAAGGCTACAGATCACGGATTCAGCCTGAGGCTATTCTCCAACGATGATTGAGTCCATTAAGCACCAATTTGGGCGGATTTATTCCGGGTCAATTTTTGGCAGATTCCAAAGGGGTACCATCACATAATTCGGCCGATTTATCCGAAATGCCATTTTCTTTCGATTCTGGAGGCTACAGATCACGGAATCAGGCCGAGGCTATTCTCCACCGATAATGAAGTCTGTTGATCCTATTCTCCACGGATGATATGTCCGTTAACCATCGATTTAGGCCAATTTATTTTCGGATGGCATTTTCGTAATTTCGTGGGCGATGAAATGCAATTTTCTTTGGATATTGAAGGCTACAGATCACGGATTCGGCCTGAGGCTATTCTCAAACGATGATTGAGTCTATTAAGCACCGATTTGGGTGGATTTATTTCGGGTCAATTTTTGGCAGTTTCCAAAGGGGTACCATCACAGATTTCGGGCAATTTATCCGAAATGCCATTTTCTTTCGATTCTGGAGGCTTCAGATCACGAAATCAGGCCGAGGTTATTCTCCAAAGATAATGAAGTCTATTGATCCTATTCTCCACGGATGATAAGTCCGTTAAGCATCGATTTGGGCCAATTTATTTTCGGATGGCATTTTCGTAATTTCGTGGTCGACGAAAGGCCATTTTCTTTGGATATAGAAGGCTACAGATCACGGATTCGGCCTGAGGCTATTCTCCAACGATGATTGAGTCCATTAAGCACCGATTTGGGCGGATTTATTCTGGGTCAATTTTTGGCAGATTCCAAAGGGGTACCATCACAGAATTCGTGCGATTTATCCGAAATGCCATTTTCTTTCGATTCTGGAGGCTACTGATCATGGAATCAGGCCGAGGCTATTCTCCACTGATAATGATGTCTGTTGATCCTATTCTCCACGGATGATAAATCCGTTAAGCATCGATTTGGGCCAATTTATTTTCGTATGGCATTTTCTTAATTTCGTGGGCGACGAAAGGCCATTTTCTTTGGATATAGAAGGCTACAGATCACGGATTCGATCTGAGGCTATTCTCCAACGATGATTGAGTCCATTAAGCACCGATTTGGGCGGATTTATTCCGGGTCAATTTTTGGCAGATTCCAAAGGGGTACCATCACAGATTTCGGGCGACTTATCCGAAATGCCATTTTCTTTCGATTCTGGAGGCTACTGATCATGGAATCAGGCCGAGGCTATTCTCCACTGATAATGATGTCTGTTGATCCTATTCTCCACGGATGATAAGTCCGTTAACCATCGATTTGGCCCAATTTATTTTTGGATGGCATTTTCGTAATTTCGTGTGCGACGAAAGGCCATTTTCTTTGGATATTGAAGGCTACAGATCACGGATTCGGCCTGAGGCTATTCTCCAACGATGATTGAGTCCATTAAGCACCGATTTAGGCGGATTTATTTCGTGTCAATTTTTGGCAGTTTCCAAAGGGGTACCATCACAGATTTCGGGCGATTTATCCGAAATGCCATTTTCTTTCTATTCTGGAGGCTTCAGATCACGGAATCAGGCCGAGGCTATTCTCCTAAGATAATGAAGTCTATTGATCCTATTCTCCACGGATGATAAGTCCGTTAACCATCTATTTGGGCCAATTTATTTTCGGATGGCATTATCGTAATTTCGTGGGCGACGAAAGGCCATTTTCTTTGGATATAGAAGGCTACAGATCACGGATTCGGCCTGAGGCTATTCTCCAACGATGATTGAGTCCATTAAGCACCGATTTGGGCGGATTTATTCCGGGTCAATTTTTGGCAGATTCCAAAGGGGTACCATCACAGATTTCGGGCGACTTATCCGAAATGCCATTTTCTTTCGATTCTGGAGGCTACTGATCATGGAATCAGGCCGAGGCTATTCTCCACCGATAATGATGTCTGTTGATCCTATTCTCCACGGATGATAAGTCCGTTAACCATCGATTTGGCCCAATTTATTTTCGGATGGCATTTTCTTAATTTCGTGGGCGACGAAAGGCCATTTTCTTTGGATATTGAAGGCTACAGATCACGGATTCGGCCTGAGGCTATTCTCCAAAGATGATTGAGTCCATTAAGCACCGATTTGGACGGATTTATTCCGGGTCAATTTTTGGCAGATTCCAAAGGGGTACCATCACAGAATTCGGGCGATTTATCCGAAATGCAATTTTCTTTCGATTCTGGAGGCTACAGATCACGGAATTAAGCCGAGGCTATTCTCCACCGATAATGAAGTCTGCTAATCCTATTCTCCACGGATGATAAGTCCGTTAAGCATTGATTTGGGCCAATTTATTTTCGGATGGCATTTTCGTAATTTCGTGGGCGACGAAAGGCCATTTTCTTTGGATATTGAAGGCTACAAATCACGGATTCGGCCTGAGGCTATTCTCCAACGATGATTGAGTCCATTAAGCACTGATTTGGGCGGATTTATTTCGGGTCAATTTTTGGCAGATTCCAAAGGGGTACCATCAAAGATTTCGGGCGACTTATCCGAAATGCCATTTTCTTTCGATTCTGGAGGCTACAGATCACGGAATCAGGCCGAGGCTATTCTCCACCTATAATGAAGTCTATTGATCCTATTCTCCACGGATGATAAGTCCGTTAAGCATCGATTTGGGCCAATTTATTTTCGGATGGCATTTTCGTAATTTCGTGGGCGACGAAAGGCCATTTTCTTTGGATATTGAAGGCTACAGATCACGGATTCGGCCTGAGGCTATTCTCCAATGATGATTGAGTCCATTAAGCACCGATTTGGGCAGGTTGATTTCGGGCGAATTTTTGGCAGATTCCTAAGGGGTACCATCACAGATTTCGGGCGATTTTTCCGAAATGCCATTTTCTTTCTATTCTCGAGGCTACAGATCACGGATTCGGGCCGCAGCTTTTCTCCACCGATAATGAAGTCTATTGATCCTATTATCCATGGGTGATAAGTCTGTTAAACACCGATTTTGGCCAATTTATTTTTAGATGACATTTTTGTAATTTTTGGGCGACGAAAGGCCATTTTCTTTTGATTTTGAAGGCTACAGATTACGGATTCCGCCTGAGCCTATTCTTAAACGATGATTAATTCCATTAAGTAGGGGTGGGCATTGGGTGGGTCGGGTGGATTTTGACCATAAAATGCACCCACCCGCGCTTAAACGGATTGCTAATTTTTAACCCACCACCCACCCACATTTAGTCTCGGGTTGGGTCGGGCGGATGGTGGATGATGCGGGTGGGTTTGTGGGTTCACCCACATCACAATGTATATAATATAAAGGACTTAACTTGACATGATAATAGGTGAAGAGAGTTATCGGGGGAAACAAGAAGATGAAATAGGACAAAAAATGTCGAATTAGTTCTTAAATTGGATATAAATTCTATTATGAAAGAGTTTTCTACAGATTAAGATGATTATCAGGTGCAAGGAACTAAGGTAAATAATTCCACAAAGGAAAGAGCGGTGATCTAGGCACAAGAATTAGAGGCGAAAATAAAGGGAAGAAGAGGGGATCGCTATTTGAAAGGTTGACTTTCAGGTTCAAACTCCAGGAGAAGTCCTAGTTTATGTCTAACGTCTCCACTCTCCCCTCTCTAGTGCCAACGACTTTGATCTTTTTGCTGTTGGGTTGAGCGGGTCACCCGCGCACCCACCCACAACTCACCCACCACCCGGCGGATGGCTCCCAGCGGAACCCGTCACCCACCCACAGATCCACCCACTTAACGAAATTCGGGTCAAATGCGGGTGGGTCGGCCCAAACCCGCGGATGATCCGCCCACATGCCCAGCCCTACCATTAAGCACCATTTTGGGAAGATATATTCCGGGTCAATTTTTTGCAGAATCCAAAGGGGTACCATCACTTATTTCGGGCGATTTTTCCAAAATGTCATTTTGTTTCGATCTGGAGGCTACAGATCACGGATTCAGGCTGAGGTTATTTTCCACCGATAATGAAATCTATTGATCCAATCCTCCACGGACGATAAGTCTGTTAAGCACCAATTTGGGCCAATTTATTTTTGGATGCCATTTTAATAATTTTTGGGTAATGAAAGTCCTTTTTGGATTTTGAAGGGTACAGATTTCGTATTCGGCCTGAGGCTATTCTTCAACGATGATTGAGTCAATTAAGAATTTGAATAGCGAAGAGAATAATTAAGGTTTGTTTGTGTTGGTGGCTGGTAAGAATCATAAATTAGAGATCGATGAATAGAAGTGGCAAAATACAGCTGTATATCCACAACTATCAGGTTTGTGACAATATATCCACAACTATAGAAATACACGAAATATCCATTTCCGTCCACTCCGCTAACTCCGTCAGTTAACTTGATGACTGGACAGACGATTGAAATGCTTAGTTGGCGTGTTTCTGACCCCACTAAATGACGTGGATTAAAAGAGAAAAAAAAAATTAGACAAAATACAGTTGTATATCCACAACTATCAGGTTTGTGACAAATATATCCACAACTATCAATATACACGAAATATCCAAAAATCGGAAGGTTGTGTGACAAATCTATCCATTTTCGTCTGAAACTATAACGACGTGTCAGACGGCGTTAAATTGACTAACGGAATGCTGAATCGATGCCATCTCACCTGCCACATAAGCCAAAAAGCAACCAAACTTTACACCGTTATCTGTTAGACCACGCGGCTGCAGTCTTCTCTGTTGGCGATTTGGTTAGATTCAAGCTTTTTTTTTTTTGTTTGAGATTCAAGCTTGGTATCACAATGGCGCCGACTGCATGGAAGCTGTCGGAGTAAAAGGGAGGCAATGGTTGGGGATTGTGGTTGGAATCAAAATCTGGGCTTGGGGTAGGGTTATTTGGGGGTGGAGGCGTCGATCGGAGGAGGATAAGTGGTTATCGGACATGTTTCTGGGTTGGATTTTTAGTCTCGCCGTCTGTGGTTTTTAGGGTTTTTTTAAAAAAATTTCCTCTTTTAGTCCACGTCATTCAGTGGGGCCAGAAACACGCTAACTAAGCATCCACCGTTTGTCCAGTCATCAAGTTAACTGACGGAGTTAACGAAGTGGACGGAAATGGATATTTCGTGTATTTCGATAGTTGTGGATATATTTGTCACAAACCTTATAGTGGTGGATATATTTGTCACAAACCTGATAGTGGTGGATATATTTGTCACAAACCTCATAGTTGTGGATATACAGCTGTATTTTGCCTTTATTCAACTAGCCTATTTGGCATCTACGTGTAAAGTTTGGTTGCTTTTTGGCTTATGTGGCAGGTGAGATGGCATCGATTCAGCATTCCGTTAGTCAATTTAACGCCGTCTGACACGCCGTTATAGTTTCAGACGGAAGTGGATAGATTTGTCACACAACCTTCCGATTTTTGGATATTTCGTGTATTTCGATAGTTGTGGATATATTTGTCACAAACCTGATAGTTGTGGATATACAGCTGTATTTTGCCAATAGAAGTTGATACTTTGATCGTCTCTCAATGGGGACGGAAGGAGTGAGTGTGACGTCGCTTGGCTCCTGGGTGACTGATTTTTAGCTTGTTGGTTAGTTACCAGTCGACTGGGTTTTTTATCGATTAGTCATCGACAACCACCAGTTAGTCGATTAACCGATTTTTAAGTTTGATTTTTTAATTAACCAGCTAATCAACAAACGACTAACAAACGTGGGTTCTGCTAGCTGGACAACTTATAAAGTGCGAGAAAGAGTTAGGTTTTGTCAAGTGGGGAGTTGATCGAACAATTTTGAGTGTCTTTGTAAACTTGAGAGCCTCAACGTGAAATGTTTAGTGCAATGTCAGAGATCGTTTGTTGTATTGGTAGTAATTTTGAAGGCCTTGACCACTAGACTGAAGGAGGTTCTCATGGGATTAAAGAGAAAGACGCCCGAAGTCAAGAACATTGCTGCTGTTATAAACGCGCTGCTACGGATCGGGAAATCGCCGGAATCGACAAAGCAAGAAAACGAAAGCGAGAATCGAAAAACATAGACACACGATTTACGTGGTTCACTAACACGATGTGTGTTAGCTAGTCCACGGGCGAGAGAGATCCAGTTTCACTATATCGAGGAGATTACAGATTACAGAGGAGTATGAGAAGTATTTATAGTACTTCTCCATGTGGGTCTAAACCTAATCCAATCTGGCAAAGGAAACGGTTACAGACCAGGCGAGAACCCGAACCCAAATAACATTGAGCCCATACACCGTGGGCCGGGGGTGTTGCCCCTAGACCCCACTCGCTGACCGGGCAGCGAGACCCCCGATTACCAGTCGTATCGGCTGATAGTCCGATTCAAGTCACATCAACAGCTGCATTTTTAATTCATGTGTGTAGGAGAGGAGAAGAGACGAGCAATGAAGACAAATTGATTTCAGTTTTAATATGTCAAATTGGGGGATTTAGTTGGAGTTTATTTGATATATAAATGCATTTAATGTGTTAAAGTTCAGAAAATTGAGTTTCTGGTGTAATGAATACCATATTTTCATATCACTACAAGGTCAAATGTTTAAAATTTAAAAATTATCATTATTTTTTGTATGCTTTCCGGTATTCGTGGTGCGATTGATGAATTTTGTAGTGTGGTGAGTTTCAAGTATGTTTTATAAGTTTTTCGGTATCTGTGGTGTAGTTTGTTGTGTTTCTCGTATGTTTTTAGCGGTCCCTCAATTAATGCACAACAAGTATGCGGTGTCCCCCTTCCCAATTTTAATAATTACAAACGTGCCCCTCTTTTTATAAATTCACACTAATAATAGTCAACCCCCTGAAATAAAAAATTTATCAAAATGAAATGTTCTTATTGGTTGGAACTAGTGTTAACACAAGAAAGGAATGAGTTAGACACCACTGTAAGGCATCACATAAAGCTCAACATTCCATTATAAATGGATCTTGGATCCCAACATAATATTTTCCAAAGGAAAACAGAACATTACATATCTCAAGAGAGCCTACAAAGTCGATACTACCTCCTTGACCACGCTTGACCGCACCATCAGCAGCCGATGAAAGGGTCTGGTTTGCCACCAGATGAGCAGCCCTATGAGAAGCTACTGAAACCGCCACCCTCCCTTTGAGAAAGCCATAAAGCACCATCAGCAGCAAGAAGTGCCCTGCAAAACAAGAAAACTAATAGGCAATCCAAAAGGATCTTGGGGCTGCCGTTTGATCATCCTCCCCATAAACTCAACCATATTGATATGCTCCACAACGGAGAGGGCCATCACCGGCAGAACACAATGCCGTAGGCCATTATCGGCCAGTAAGCACGAAACAAACTTCGCGTCCTACTCATAAAGATGAGACTAACTTTTTCTTTTTACTAAAATCTCGTGTTCATCGGATTGTAAATTTACGAACAAGATTTTCTTCAGTTGATTTTATTTTCAGATGATTCATTTATTACGATATTTTCATCAAAACAAATTTAGACGCCTCCCGAACTTCAAATTCTAGCTCCATCCCTTACCAGTATGCCACATCAACCAACAAACCTACAAAAGCAAGCATAAACAACAGCCAATAAAAAAAATTTGGAAAAACAAATAATTCCTCAATCATTCCAGGAGTCCAGTTAATAAATAATAATGAGATGGGGGCAAAGGAAGGAAGTTAGCGAGGACAGCCCGCGTACAGCCAGTGTCGTATTTTCCAGCGAGGCTTCCCCCACCGCCCAACCCGCGCTTACTGTTTTTTTAAGCCGTTTCCCCGAACAACCAACACAGCAGAGAAGAAGAAAAAACAAACCAACGTCTACTCTCTCTCTCTCTCTTCCTCGCTTTCCACAGCCGAAAATCCACCCAACTTTTCCCTTTGTTTTTCTTTCTCTATTTCCCCCAATTCCCCAGCCAACTTTCCTCGAACCCGCACCGCGTACTAATAATGATCACCCACCACTTCTATATAGATGCACAAGCAGAAACCCATTTCATCAGACAGCTTATCACTCAACCCACGAATCTTTTTCAGAAGCACTTTGCAGAACAACTGTGGTGACCCCAAAAAATGGCGAAGAAACAGAGCAATGTGAGCCGCAGGGCGTGGAACATCCTCCGCCTGGCGTTGCTCTGGGCGCGAAAAGGCGGCGTCTTCAAGAGACGGCTGGTGATGGATCTCCGCCTGGTCCCCAAGTTCATCAAGAGCATGGCGCCCGCTTCTTCTTCTTCTTCCTCTGGCGCCCGAATTGGCTTCTACGGAGAAAGGGAGCTCTCCTTCGACAAGACTCCTCTGTTCCAAGTGAAAATGCACCGCCCTGCATCCATGCGCTTCATCATTCCTTGCATTACTCCCCACCAGGCCGATTTCGACTACAATGATGTCGATGATGATGAGAACAATGTTTTCTACGGTGAGGGCCGGCCTTGCACTAGCGGAAGGAGGATTAGCAGTTGCATAGATGGCAACGACGGCGACATTGTTGTTGTTGACGATGAAGAAGACGACTACGAGGAGCAGTATTCCGACGAGGAATGCTCGGTGGTGGAGGAAGAAGAAGCGGAAGGGATAGACTCTCGAGCCGACAAGTTCATTGCTCAGTTCTATGAACAAATGAAGCTTCAGAGGCAGGTTTCATACCTGGAGTACCACAAGAACTGAATTTGTTTTTTCAGGGCATAGCATTCTAGTTGATTATTTTGTATGTGTTGAGAGACATCGATACTCGACCATTAGGAATCACAAGTGAGAAATGACACATTGATCACCGTTTTGTGACTAGTTCAGTAAGTTCTTTGCATGGTGGTTAAATTGGAGGAGACTAGCTGAGACATGGAAGTCGCATTGGAGATCGACTCCCTCCCCAAAAATCCTAAGAAAAATTCGGTCGACAGAATGACTCACCCGACTTAGAACGAAACCAACTACGAAGGGCAAATCGGCGCTAGAAATGACGGTCTAGTCTCATTTTCTCTGTTTTTTTTCCGCCAATTTGGAGGGTATTTTGGAAACCTCGTTTCGACTTATGTACCCCCAGAAACTTGTTCTCATGGCCGACCAGTTCCCTTAGTTGCATAAGTCGGCGAATCCTAGATGTTATTGACTATGTAATTCTTGATTTTGGCATTATATATGATGCTTTCATTTCCTTTTATCTTTTTTTTTTTTTTTTGTTCTGTTTATTGTTGATGTGATTGTGTGCGTAATACGAGGACCGACTTCAGAGGTCATTTCCTCAAACCTCATTTCATGGTTGGATTAGACTGGACACGACGCTTGCTCACGATCGCTCAAACTGCGTCGACTTACTCTATGAAGACGTCTGTATGGTCTTCATACCGTTGCCTACTAGACCTGGCATTTGCCACGGTATATGGTACAAATAAACCTAACAAAGATTAAACAACTCACATGTTGCCAAGATTGCGGTTATGAGTGGAAGCAATGTTGTCAAAATCGCGCTTTAAAACTTAAAAACTTACGATTTTACGTTTCTTAGATCACTAAAACGCTTCTACACAAAATCTCAGTTTTTTGTAACTTATGTAGTTAAAAACTCTGCTTTCAAACTTAAAAAATTACGATTTTACACTTCTAGATCACCAACACGCTTCTACGTAGAAACTCGTTTTTTACTACATTGAGTAAATGGCATTTCGAATAAATCACCCGAAATCTGTGATGGTACCCCTTTGGAATCTGCCAAAAATTCACACGGAATAAATCCGCCCAAATCGATGCTTAATGGACTCTGGCATCGTTGGAGAATAGCCTCAGGCCGATTTCGTGATCTGTAGCCTTCAATATCCAAAGAAAATGGCCTTTCGTCGCCCAAGAAATTACGAAAATGCCTTCCGAAAATAAATTGGCCCAAATCGATGCTGAAGAGACTTATCATCCGTGGATAATAGGATCAACAGACTTTATTATCGGTGAAGAATAGCCTCGGCCTGAATTTCGTGATCTGTAGCCTCCGGAATCGAAAGAAAATGGCATTTCGGATAAATCGCCCGAAATCTGTGATGGTACCCCTTTAGAATCTGCCAAAAATTGACCCAGAATAAATACGCCCAAATCGTTGCTTAATGGACTCAATCATCGTTGGAGAATAGCTTCAGGCCAAATCCGTGATTTGTAGTCTTCAATATCCAAAGAAAATGGCATTTCGTCGCCAAAGAAAGTACGAAAATGCCATCCGAAAATAAATTGGTCCAAATCAATGCTTAACGGACATATCATTCGTGGAGAATAGGATCAACAGACTTCATTATCGATGGAGAATAGCCTCTGCCAGATTTCGTGATCTGTAGCCTCCAGAATCGAAAGAAAATGGCATTTCGGATAAATCGTCCGAAATCTGTGATAGTACCCCTTTGGAATCTGCCAAAAATTGACACGGAATAAATCCGCCCAAATCGATGCTTAATGGACTCAGTCATCGTTGGAGAATAGCCTCATGCCGATTTCGTGATCTGTAGCCTTCAATATCCAAAGAAAATGGCCTTTCGTCGCCCAAGAAAATACGAAAATGCCATCTGGAAAAATATTGGCCCAAATCAATGCTTAACGGACTTATCATCCATGGAGAATAGGATCAATAGACTTCATGATCGGAGGAAAATATCCTTGGCCTGATTTCGTGATCTGTAACCTCCAGAATCGAAAGAAAATGGCATTTCGGATAAATCACCCAAAATCTAAGATGTTACCCCCTTGGAATCTGCCAAAAATTGACCCGAATAAATCCGCCCAAATCAATGCTTAATGGACTCAGTCATCGTTGGAGAATAGCCTCAGGCCAAATCCGTGATCTGTAGCCTTCAATATCTAAAGAAAATGGCCTATAGTCGCCTAAGAAATTACAAAAATGCCATCAAAAATAAATTGGCCCAAATCGATGCTTAACGGACTTCTCATTCGTGGAGAATAGGATCAACAAACTTCATTATCGGTGGAGAATAGCCTCTGCCTGATTTAGTGATCTATAGCCTCCAGAATCGAAAGAAAATGGTATTTTGGATAAACCGTCCGAAATCTGTGATGGTACACCTTTGGAATCTGCCAAAAATTGATCCGGAATAAATCCGCCCAAATTGGTGGTTAATGGACCCAGTCATCGTTGGAGAATAGCCTCAAGCCGAATCCGTGATCAGTAGCCTTCAATATCCAAAGAAAATGGCCTTTCGTTAGCCAAGAAATTAAGAAAATGCCATCCAAAAATATATTGGCCCAAATCAATGCTTAACGGATTTATCATCCGTGGAGAATAGGATCAATAGACTTCATTATCGGCGGAGAATATCCTTGGCCTGATTCCGTGATCTGTAGCCTCCAGAATCGAAAGAAAATGGCATTTCGAATAAATCACCCGAAATCTGTGATGGTACCCCTTTGGAATCTGCCAAAAATTCACACGGAATTAATCCGCCCAAATCGATGCTTAATGGACTCTGTCATCGTTGGAGAATAGCCTTAGGCCGATTTCGTGATCTGTAGCCTTCAATATCCAAAGAAAATGGCCTTTCGTCGCCCAAGAAATTACGAAAATGCCATCCGAAAATAAATTGGCACAAATCAATGCTTAACGGACATATCATTCGTGGAGAATAGGATCAACAGACTTCATTATCGATGGAGAATAGCCTCTGCCTGATTTCGGGATCTGTAGCCTCCAGAATTGAAAGAAAATGGAATTTGGATAAATCGCCCGAAATCTGTGATGGTACCCCTTTGGAATCTGCCAAAAATTGACACGGAATAAATCCGCCCAAATCGATGGTTAATGGACTCAGTCATCGTTGGAGAATAGCCTCATGCCGATTTCGTGATCTGTAGCCTTCAATATCTAAAGAAAATGGCCTTTTGTCGCCCAAGAAATTACGAAAATCCCATCCAAAAATAAATTGGCCCAAATCGATGCTTCACAGACTTATCATCCGTGGAAAATAGGATCAACAGACTTTATTATCGGTGAAGAATAGCCTCGGCCTGATTTCGTGATCTGTAGCCTCCAGAATCGAAAGAAAATGGCATTTCGGATAAATCGCCCGAAATGTGTGATGGTACCTCTTTGGAATCTGCCAAAAATTGACACGGAATAAATCCGCCCAAATCGATGCTTAATGGACTCAGTCATCGTTGGAGAATAGCCTCATGCCGATTTCGTGATCTGTAGCCTTCAATATCCAAAGAAAATGGCCTTTCGTCGCCCAAGAAATTACGAAAATGCC
This sequence comes from Linum tenue, assembly GCA_946122785.1. Classification (NCBI taxonomy): domain Eukaryota; kingdom Viridiplantae; phylum Streptophyta; class Magnoliopsida; order Malpighiales; family Linaceae; genus Linum; species Linum tenue. Next base: position 677,666 of record CAMGYJ010000009.1, read on the forward strand.
ATCCGAAAATAAATTGGTCCAAATCAATGCTTAACGGACATATCATTCATGGAGAATAGGATCAACAGACTTCATTATCGGTGGAGAATAGCCTCTGCCTGATTTAGTGATCTGTAGCCTCCAGTATCGAAAGAAAAATGGCATTTTGGATAAACCGCCCGAAATCTGTGATGGTACACCTTTGGAATCTGCCAAAAATTGACTCGTAATAAATCCGCCCAAATTGGTGCTTAATGGACTCAGTCATCGTTGGAGAATAGCCTCAGGCCGAATCCGTGATCTGTAGCCTTCAATATGCAAAGAAAATGGCCTTTCGTCGGCCAAGAAATTAAGAAAATGTCATCCAAAAATATATTGGCCCAAATCAATGCTTAACGGACTTATCATCCGTGAAAAATAGAATCAATAGACTTCATTATCGGCGGAGAATATCCTTGGCCTGATTTCGTGATCTGTAGCCTCCAGAATCGAAAGAAAATGACATTTCGAATAAATCACCCGAAATCTGTGATGGTAGCCCTTTGGAATCTGCCAAAAATTCTTACGGAATAAATCCGCCCATATCGATGCTTAATGGACTCTGTCATCGTTGGAGAATAGCCTCATCCCGATTCCGTGATCTGTAGCTTTCAATATCTAAAGAAAATGGCCTTTTGTCGCCCAAGAAATTACGAAAATCCCATCCGAAAATAAATTGGCCCAAATCGATGATTAACAGACTTATCATCCGTGGAGAATAGGATCAACAGACTTTATTATCGGTGAAGAATAGCCTCTGCCTGATTTCGTGATCTGTAGCCTCCAGAATCGAAAGAAAATGGCATTTCGGATAAATCGCCCGAAATCTGTGGTGGTACCCCTTTGGAATCTGCCAAAAATTGACCCAGAATAAATACTCCCAAATCGGTGCTTAATGGACTCAGTCATCGTTGGAGAATAGCTTCAGGCCAAATCCGTGATTTGTATTCTTCAATATCCAAAGAAAATGGCCTTTCGTCGCCCAAGAAATTATGAAAATGCCATCCGAAAATAAATTGGTCCAAATCAATGCTTAACGGACATATCATTCGTGGAGAATAGGATCAACAGACTTCATTATCGATGGAGAATAGCCTCTGCCCGATTTCGTGATCTGTAGCCTCCAGAATCGAAAGAAAATCGCATTTCGGATAAATCGCCCGAAATCTGTGATAGTACCCCTTTGGAATCTGCAAAAAATTGACCCGGAAAACATCCACCCAAATCGGTGCTTACTGGACTCAGTCATCGTTGGAGAATAGCCTCAAGCCGATTCCGTGATCTGTAGCCTTCAATATCCAAAGAAAATGGCCTTTCGTCGCACAAAAATTTACGAAAATGCCATCCGAAAATAAATTGGCCCAAATCGATGCTTAACGAACTTATCATCCGTGGAGAATAGGATCAACAGACTTCATTATCATTGGAGACTAGCCTCGGCCTGATTCCGTGATCTTTAGCCTCCAAAATCGAAAGAAAATGGCATTTCAGATAAATCGCCCGAAATCTGTGATGGTACCTCTTTGGAATCTGCCAAAAATTGACACGGAATAAATCCGCCCAAATCGAGGCTTAATTGACTCAGTCATCGTTGGAGAATAGCCTCAGACCGATTTCGTGATCTGTAGCCTTCAATATTTAAAGAAAATGGCCTTTCGTCGCCCAAGAAATTACGAAAATGCCATCCGAAAATAAATTGGCCCAAATTGATGCTTAACGGACTTTTCATTCGTGGAGAATAGGATCAACAGACTTCATTATCGGTGGAGAATAGCCTCTGCCTGATTTAGTGATCTGTAGCCTCCAGAATCGAAAGAAAATGGCACTTTGGATAAACCGCCCGAAATCTGTGATGGTACCTCTTTGGAATCTGCCGAAAATTGACCCGAAATAAATCCGCCCAAATCGGTGGTTAATGGACTCAGTCATCATTGGAGAATAGCCTCAGGCCAAATCCGTAATCTGTAGCCTTCAATATGCAAAGAAAATGGCCTTTCGTCGCCCAAGAAATTATGAAAATGCCATCCGAAAATAAATTGGCCCAAATCAATGCTTAACAGAGTTATCATCTGTGGAGAATCGGATCAATAGACTTCATTATCGGTGGTGAATAGCCTCGGCCTGATTTCGTGATCTGTAGCCTCCAGAATTGAAAGAAAATGGAATTTGGATAAATCGCCCGAAATCTGTGATGGTACCCCTTTGGAATCTGCCAAAAATTGACACGGAATAAATCCGCCCAAATCGATGCTTAATGGACTCAGTCATCGTTGGAGAATAGCCTCATGCCGATTCCGTGATCTGTAGCCTTCAATATCTAAAGAAAATGGCCTTTTGTCGCCCAAGAAATTACGAAAATGCCATCCGAAAATAAATTGGCCCAAATCGATGCTTAACAGACTTATCATCCGTGGAGAATAGGATCAACAGACTTTATTATCGGTGAAGAATAGCCTCGGCCTGATTTCGTGATCTGTAGCCTCCAGAATCGAAAGAAAATGGCATTTCGGATAAATTGCCCGAAATCTGTGGTGGTACCCCTTTGGAATCTGCCAAAAATTGACCCAGAATAAATACTCCCAAATCGGTGCTTAATGGACTCAGTCATCGTTGGAGAATAGCTTCAGGCCAAATCCGTGATTTGTATTCTTCAATATCCATAGAAAATGGCCTTTCGTCGCCCAAGAAATTACGAAAATGCCATCCGAAAATGAATTGGTCCAAATCAATGCTTAACGGACATATCATTCGTGGAGAATAGGATCAACAGACTTCATTATCGATGGAGAATAGCCTCTGCCCGATTTCGTGATCTGTAGCCTCCAGAATCGAAAGAAAATGGCATTTCGGATAAATCGCCCGAAATCTGTGATAGTACCCCTTTGGAATTTGCCAAAAATTGACCCGGAATAAATCCACCCAAATCGGTGCTTACTGGACTCAGTCATCGTTGGAGAACAGACTCAGGCCGATTCCGTGATCTGTAGCCTTCAATATCCAAAGAAAATGGCCTTTCGTCGCACAAAAAATTACGAAAATGCCATCCAAAAATAAATTGGCCCAAATCGATGCTTAACGGACTTATCATCCATGGAGAATAGGATCAACAGACTTCATTATCATTGGAGAATAGCCTCGGCCTGATTCCGTGATCTGTAGCCTCCAGAATCGAAAGAAAATGGCATTTCGGATAAATCGCCCGAAATCTGTGATGGTACCTCTTTGGAATCTGCCAAAAATTGACACGGTATAAATCCGCCCAAATCGATGCTTAATGGACTCAGTCATCGTTGGAGAATAGCGTCATGCCGATTTCGTGATCTGTAGCCTTCAATATCTAAAGAAAATGGCCTTTCGTCACCTAAGAAATTACGAAAATGCCATCCGAAAATAAATTGGCCCAAATTGATGCTTAACGGACTTCTCATTCGTGGAGAATAGGATCAACAGACTTCATTATCGGTGGAGAATAGCCTCTGCCTGATTTAGTGATCTGTAGCCTCCAGAATCGAAAGAAAATGGCATTTTGGATAAACCGCCCGAAATCTGTGATGGTACACCTTTGGAATCTGCCAAAAATTGACTCGGAATAAATCCGCCCAAATTGGTGCTTAATGGACTCAGTCATCGTTGGAGAATAGCCTCAGGCCGAATCCGTGATCTGTAGCCTTCAATATGCAAAGAAAATGGCCTTTCGTCGGCCAAGAAATTAAGAAAATGCCATCCAAAAATATATTGGCCCAAATCAATGCTTAACGGACTTATCATCCGTGAAAAATAGGATCAATAGACTTCATTATCGGCGGAGAATATCCTTGGCCTGATTCCGTGATCTGTAGCCTCCAGAATCGAAAGAAAATGGCATTTCGAATAAATCACCCGAAATCTGTGATGGTACCCCTTTGGAATCTGCCAAAAATTCACACGGAATAAATCCGCCCAAATCGATGCTTAATGGACTCTGTCATCGTTGGAGAATAGCCTCAGACCGATTTCGTGATCTGTAGCCTTCAATATCCAAAGAAAATGGCCTTTCGTCGCCCAAGAAATTACGAAAATGCCATCCGAAAATAAATTGGCCCAAATCAATGCTTAACGGACTTATCATCCGTGGAGAATAGGATCAATAGACTTCATTATCGATGGAGAATACCCTCTGCCTGATTTCGTGATCTGTAGCCTCCAGAATCGAAAGAAAATGGCATTACGGATAAATCGCCAGAAATCTGTGATGGTACCCCCTTTGGAATCTGCCAAAAATTGACACGGAATAAATCCGCCCAAATCGATGCTTAATGGACTCAGTCATCGTTGGAGAATAGCCTCATGCCGATTCCGTGATCTGTAGCCTTCAATATCTAAAGTAAATGGCCTTTTGTCGCCCAAGAAATTACGAAAATCCCATCCGAAAATAAATTGGCCCAAATCGATGCTTAACAGACTTATCATCCGTGGAGAATAGGATCAACAGACTTTATTATCGGTGAAGAATAGCCTCGGCCTGATTTCGTGATCTGTAGCCTCCAGAATCGAAAGAAAATGGCATTTCGGATAAATTGCCAGAAATCTGTGGTGGTACCCCTTTGGAATCTGCCAAAAATTGACCCAGAAAAAATACTCCCAAATCGGTGCTTAATGGACTCAGTCATCGTTGGAGAATTGCTTCAGGCCAAATCCGTGATTTGTATTCTTCAATATCCATAGAATATGGCCTTTCGTCGCCCAAGAAATTACGAAAATGCCATCCGAAAATAAATTGGTCCAAATCAATGCTTAACGGACATATCATTCGTGGAGAATAGGATCAACAGACTTCATTATCGATGGAGAATAGCCTCTGCCGGATTTCGTGATCTGTAGCCTCCAGAATCGAAAGAAAATGGCATTTCGGATAAATCGCCCGAAATCTGTGATAGTGCCCCTTTGGAATCTGCCAAAAATTGACCCGGAATAAATCCACCCAAATCGGTGCTTACTGGACTCAGTCATCGTTGGAGAACAGCCTCAGGCCGATTCCGTGATCTGTAGCCTTCAATATCCAAAGAAAATGGCCTTCGTCGCACAAAAAATTACGAAAATGCCATCCAAAAATAAATTGGCCCAAATCGATGCTTAACGGACTTATCATCCGTGGAGAATAGGATCAACAGACTTCATTATCATTGGAGAATAGCCTCGGCCTGATTCCGTGATCTGTAGCCTCCAGAATCGAAAGAAAATGGCATTTTGGATAAATCGCCCGAAATCTGTGATGGTACCTCTTTGGAATCTGCCAAAAATTGACACGGTATAAATCCGCCCAAATCGATGCTTAATGGACTCAGTCATCGTTGGAGAATAGCGTCATGCCGATTTCGTGATCTGTAGCCTTCAATATCTAAAGAAAATGGCCTTTCGTCACCTAAGAAATTACGAAAATGCCATCCGAAAATAAATTGGCCCAAATTGATGCTTAACGGACTTCTCATTCGTGGAGAATAGGATCAACAGACTTCATTATCGGTGGAGAATAGCCTCTGCCTGATTTAGTGATCTGTAGCCTCCAGAATCGAAAGAAAATGCCATTTTGGATAAACCGCCCGAAATCTGTGATGGTACACCTTTGGAATCTGCCAAAAATTGACTCGGAATAAATCCGCCCAAATTGGTGCTTAATGGACTCAGTCATCGTTGGAGAATAGCCTCAGGCCGAATCCATGATCTGTAGCCTTCAATACGCAAAGAAAATGGCCTTTCGTCGGCCAAGAAATTAAGAAAATGCCATCCAAAAATATATTGGCCCAAATCAATGCTTAACGGACTTATCATCCGTGAAAAATAGGATCAATAGACTTCATTATCGGCGGAGAATATCCTTGGCCTGATTCCGTGATCTGTAGCCTCCAGAATCGAAAGAAAATGGCATTTCGAATAAATCACCCGAAATCTGTGATGGTACCCCTTTGGAATCTGCCAAAAATTCACACGGAATAAATCCGCCCAAATCGATGCTTAATGGACTCTGTCATCGTTGGAGAATAGCCTCAGACCGATTTCGTGATCTGTAGCCTTCAATATCCAAAAAAAATGGCCTTTCGTCGCCCAAGAAATTACGAAAATGCCACCCGAAATAAATCCGCCCAAATCGGTGGTTAATGGACTCAGTCATCATTGGAGAATAGCCTCAGGCCAAATCCGTGATATGTAGCATTTAATATGCGAAGAAAATGGCCTTTCGTCGCCCAAGAAATTATGAAAATGCCATCCGAAAATAAATTGGCCCAAATCAATGCTTAACGGAGTTATCATCCGTGGAGAATCGGATCAATAGACTTCATTATCGGTGGTGAATAGCCTCGGCCTGATTTCGTGATCTGTAGCCTCCAAAATCGAAAGAAAATGGCATTTCGAATAAATCACCCGAAATCGGTGATAGTACCCCTTTGGAATCTGCCAAAAATTGACCCGGAATAAATCCACCCAAATCGGTGCTTACTAGACTCAGTCATCGTTGGAGAATAGCCTCAAGCCGATTCCGTGATCTGTAGCCTTCAATATCCAAAGAAAATGGCCTTTCGTCGCACAAGAAATTACGAAAATGCCTTCTGAAAATAAATTGGCCAAAAATCGATGCTTAACGGACTTATCATCCGTGGAGAATAGGATCAACAGACTTCATTATCATTGAAGAATAGCCTCTGCCTGATTCCGTGATACAGCCTCCAGAATCGAAAGAAAATGGCTTTTCGAATAAATCGCCTGAAATCTGTGATGGTACCCCTTTGGAATCTGCCAAAAATTGACCTGGAATAAATCCACCCAAATCGGTGCTTACTGGACTCAGTCATCGTTGGAGACTAGCCTAAGGCCGAATCCGTGATCGGTAGCCTTCATTATCCAAAGAAAATGGCCTTTCGTCGCCCAAGAAATTACGAAAATGCCATCCTAAAATAAACTGGCCCAAATCAATGCTTAACGGACTTATCATCCGTGGAGAATAGGATCAATAGACTTCATTATCGGTGGAGAATAGCCTTGGCCTAATTCCGTGATCTGTATCCTCCAGAATCGAAATATAATGGCATTTCGGATAAATCTCCCGAAATCTGTGATAGTACCCCTTTGGAATCTGTGAAAAATTGACTCGGAATAAATCCGCCCAAATCGATGCTTAATGGAATCTGTCATAGTTGGAGAATAGCCTCAGGCCGATTCTGTGATCTATATCCTTCAATATCCAAAGAAAAAGGCCTTTCGTCGCCCAAAAAATACAAAAATGCCATCCGAGAATAAATTGGCCCAAATCGATGCTTGACGGACTTATCATCCGTAGAGAATAGGATCAACAGACTTGATTATCGGTGGAGAATAGCCTCGGCATGATTCTGTGATCTGTAGCCTCCAGAATCGAAATATAATGGCATTTCGGATAAATCACCCGAAATCTGTTATGGTACCCCATTGGAATCTGCCAAATATTGACCCGGAATAAATCCGCCCAAATCGGTGCTTAATGGACTCAGTCATCTTTGGAGAATAGCCTTAGGCCGAATCCGTGATCTATAGCCTTCAATATCCAAAGGAAATGGCCTTTCGGATAAATCGCCCAAAATCTGTGATGGTACCCCTTAAGAATCTGCCAAAAATTGACACGGAATAAATCTGCCCAAATCGATGCTTAATGGATTCAGTCATCGTTGGAGAATAGCCTCAGGCCGATTCCGTGATCTGTAGCATTAAATATCCAAAGAAAATGGCCTTTCGTCGACCAAGAAATTACAAAAATGCCATCCAAAAATAAATTGGCCGAAATCGATGCTTAACGGACTTATCATCCATGGAGAATAGGATCAATAGACTTCATTATCGGTGGAGAATAGCCTCGGCCTGATTTCGTGATCTGTAGCCTCCAGAATCGAAAGAAAATGGCATTTCGGATAAATCACCCGAAATCTGTGATGGTACCCCTTGGAATCTGCCAAAAATTGACCCAGAATAAATCCGCCCAAATCGATGCTTAATGGACTCAGTCATCGTTGGAGAATAGCCTAAGGCCGATTCCGTGATCTGTAGCCTTCAATATCCAATGAAAATGGCCTTTCGTCGCCCAAGAAATTCCGAAAATAAATTGGCCGAAATCGATGCTTAACGTACTTATCATCCGTGGAAAATAGGATCAACAGACTTCATTATCGGTGGAGAATAGCCTCGGCCAGATTTCGTGATCTGTACCCTTTGGAATCCGCCAAAAATTGTCCCAGAATAAATCCGCCCAAATCGGTGCTTAATGGACTCAGTCATCGTTGGAGAATAGCCTCAGGCCGATTTCGTGATCTGTAGCCTTCAATATCCAAAGATAATGGCCTTTCTTCGCCCAAGAAATTACGAAATGCCATCAGAAAATAAATTGGCCCAAATCCATGCTTAACGGACTTCTCATCCGTGGAGAATAGGATAAACATACTTCATTATCGGTGGAGAATAGCCCCGGCCTAATTTCGTGATCTATAGCCTCCATAATCGAAAGAAAATGGCTTTTCGGATAAATCGCCCGAAATCTGTAATGGTACCCCTTTGGAAAATGCCAAAAATTGACCCGGAATAAATCCGCCCAAACCGGTGCTTAGTGGACTCACTCATCCTTGGAAAATAGCCTCAGGCCGAATCCTTCATCTGTAGCCTTCAATATCCAAAGAAAATGGCCTTTCGTCGCCCAAGAAATTAAGAAAATGCCATCCGAAAATATATTGGCCCAAATCAATGCTTAACGGACTTATCATCCGTGTATAATAGGATCAATAGACTTCATTATCGGTGGAGAATATCCTTGGCCGGATTTCGTGATCTCTAGCCTCCAGAATCGAAAGAAATGGCATTTCGGATAAATCAGCCGAAATCTGTGATGGTACCCCTTTGGAATCTTCCAAAAATTGACCCGTAATAAATCCGCCAAAATCGATACTAAATGGACTCAGTCATCGTTGGAGAATAGCCTCAGGCCGAATCCGTGATCTGTAGCCTTCAATATACAAAGAAAATGGCCTTTTGTCGCCGAAGAAGTTATGAAAATGCCATCCAAAAATAAATTGTCCCAAATTGATGCTTAACGGACTTATTATTCGTGGACAATAGGATCAACAGACTTCATTATCGGTGTAGAATAGCCTCTGCCTGATTTCGTGATCTGTAGCCTCCAGAAACGAAAGAAATGGCATTTCGGATAAATCAGCCGAAATCTGTGATGGTACCCCTTTGGAATCTGCCAAAAATTGACCCGTAATAAATCCGCCCAAATCGATACTAAATGGACTCAGTCATCGTTGGAGAATAGCCTCAGGCCGAATCCGTGATCTGTAGCCTTCAATATACAAAGAAAATGGCCTTTTGTCGCCGAAGAAGTTATGAAAATGCCATCCAAAAATAAATTGTCCCAAATTGATGCTTAACGGACTTATTATTCGTGGACAATAGGATCAACAGACTTCATTATCGGTGTAGAATAGCCTCTGCCTGATTTCGTGATCTGTAGCCTCCAGAAACGAAAGAAAATGGCATTTTGGATAAATCGCCCGAAATCTGTGATGGTACCCCTTTCGAATCTGCCAAAAATTGACACGGAATAAATCCGCCCAAATCGATGCTTAATGGACTCAGTCATCGTTGGAGAATAGCCTCATACCGATTCCGTGAACTGTAGCCTTCAATATCCAAAGAAAATGGCCTTTCGTCGCCCAAGAAATTACGAAAATGCAATCCGAAAATAAATTGGCCCAAATTGATGCTTAACGGACTTATCATCCGTGGAGAATAGGATCAATAGACTTCATTATCGGTTGAGAATAGCCTCGGCCTGATTTCGTGATCAGTAGCCACCAGAATCGAAAGAAAATGGCATTTCGGATAAATCGCCCGAAATCTGTAATGGTACCCCTTTGGAAAATGCCAAAAATTGACCCGGAATTAATCCGCCCAAATTGGTGCTTAATGGACTCAGTCATCGTTGGAGAATAGCCTCAAGCCGAATCCGTGATCTGTAGCCTTCAATATCCAAAGAAAATGGCCTTTCGTCGGCCAAGAAATTACAAAAATGCCATCCGAAAATATATTGTCCCAAATCACTGCTTAACGGACTTATCATCCGTGGAAAATAGGATCAATAGACTTAATTATCGATGGAGAATATCCTTGGCATGATTCCGTGATCTGTAGCCTCCAGAATCGAAAGAAAATGGCATTTCGGATAAATCACCCGAAATCTGTGATGGTACCCCCTTTGGAAAATGCCAAAAATTGACCCGGAATAAATCCGCCCAAATCGATGCTTAATGGATTCAGTCATCGTTGGAGAATAGCATCAGGCCGATTCCGTGATTTGTAGCCTTCAATATCCAAAGAAAATGGCCTTTCGTCGCCCAAGAAATTACAAAAATGCCATCCGAAAATAAATTGGCCCAAATCGATGCTTAACGGACTTATCATCCGTGGAGAATAGGATCAATAGACTTCATTATCGGTTGAGAATAGCCTCGGCCTGATTTCGTAATCTGTAGCCACCAGAATCGAAAGAAAATAGCATTTCAGATAAATCGACCGAAATATGTGAAGGTCCCCCTTTGGAATCTGCCAAAAATTGACACGGAATAAATCCGCCCAAATCAATGCTTAACGGACTTATCATCCATGGAAAATAGGATCAACAGACTTCATTATCGATGGAGAATAGCCTCGGCCTGATTCCGTGATCTGTAGCCTCCAGAATCGAAAGAAAATGGCATTTCGGATAAATCGCCCGAAATCTGTGATGGTACCCCTTTCGAAAATGCCAAAAATTGACCCGGAATTAATCCGCCCAAATTGGTGCTTAATGGACTCAGTCATCGTTGGAGAATAGCCTCAAGCCGAATCCGTGATCTGTAGCCTTCAATATCCAAAGAAAATGGCCTTTCGTCGGCCAAGAAATTACAAAAATGCCATCCGAAAATATATTGTCCCAAATCAATGCTTAACGAACTTATCATCCGTGGAGAATAGGATCAATAGACTTAATTATCGATGGAGAATATCCTTGGCCTGATTCCGTGATCTGTAGCCTCCAGAATCGAAAGAAAATGGCATTTCGAATAAATCACCCGAAATCTGTGATGGTACCCCCTTTGGAAAATGCCAAAAATTGACCCGGAATAAATCCGCCCAAATCGATGCTTAATGGATTCAGTCATCCTTGGAGAATAGCATCAGGCCGATTCCGGGATCTGTAGCCTTCAATATCCAAAGAAAATGGCCTTTCGTCGCCCAAGAAATTACGAAAATGCCATCCGAAAATAAATTGGCCCAAATCGATGCTTCACAAACTTATCATTCGTGGAGAATAGGATCAACATACTTCATTATCGGTGGAGAATAGCGTTTGTCTGATTTCGTGATCTGTAGCCTCCAAAATCGAAAGAAAATGGCATTTCGGATAAATCGACTGAAATCTGTGACGGTACCCCTTGGAAATCTGCCAAAAATTGACACGGAATAAATCCGCCCAAATCGATGCTTAACGAACTCAGTCATCGTTGGAGAATAGCCTCATGCCGATTCCGTGATCTGTAGCCTTCAATATCCAAAGAAAATGGCCTTTCGTCGCCCAGGAAATTACGAAAATGCCATCCGAAAATAAATTGGTCCAAATCAATGCTTAACGGATTTATCATCCGTGGAGAATAGGATCAATAGACTTCATTATCGGTGGAGAATGGCCTTAGCCTGATTCCGTGATCTGTAGCCTCCAGAATCGAAATATAATGGCACTTCGGATAAATCACCCGAAATTTGTGATGGTACCCCTTTGGAATCTGCCAAAAATTGACCCTGTATAAATCCTCCCAAATCGATGCTTAATGGACTCAGTTATCGTTGGAGAATAGCCTCAGCCCGATTCCGTGATCTGTAGCCTTCAATATCCAAAGAAAATGGCCTTTCGTCGCCCATGAAATTACGAAAATGTCATCCGAAAATAAATTGGCCCAAATCAATGCTTAACGGACTTATCATCCGTGGAGAATAGGATCAATAGACTTCATTATCGGTGGAGAATATCCTTGGCCTGATTCCGTGATCTGTAGCATCGAAAGAAAATGGCATTTCGGATAAATAGCCCAAAATCTGTGATGGTACCCCTTTGGAATTTGCCAAAAATTGACCAGGAATAAATCCGCCCAAATCGTTGCTTAATGGACTCAGTCATCTTTGGAGAATAGTCTCAGGTCGATTCCGTGATCTATAGCCTTCAATATCCAAAGAAAATGGCCTTTCATCGCACAAGAAATTACGAAAATGCCATCCGAAAATAAATTGGCTCAAATCGATGCTTAACGGACTTATCATCAGTGGAGAATAGGATCAATAGACTTCATTATCGATTGAGACAAGACTCGGCCTGATTCCGTGATCTGTAGCCTCCAGAATCGAAATATAATGGCATTTCGGATAAATCACCCGAAATCTGTGATGGTACCCCTTTGGAATCTGCCAAAAATTCACCCGGAATAAATCCGCTCAAATCGGTGCTTACTGGACTGAGTCATCGTTGGAGAATATCCTCATGCTGATTCCGTGATCTGTAGCCTTGAATATCCAAAGAAAATGGCCTTTCGTCACCTAAGAAATTACGAAAATGGAATCCGAAAATAAATGGCCCATATCGATGCTTAACGGACTTATCATCCATGGAGAATAGGATCAATAAACTTCATTATCGATGTTGAATAGCCTCGGCCTGATTTCGTAATCTGTAGCCACCAGAATCGAAAGAAAATGGCATTTCGGATTAATCAGCTGAAATCTGTGATGCTACCCCTTTGGAATCTGCCAAAAATTGACCCGGAATAAATCCGCCCAAATCGATTCTTCATGGACTCAGTCATCGTTGAAAAATAACCTCAGGCCCATTCCATGATCTGTAGCCTTCAATATGCAAAGATAATGGCCTTTCGTCGCCCAAGAAATTACGAAAATGCCATCCGAAAATAAATTGGCCCAAATCGATGCTTAACGGACTTATCATCCGTGGAGAATAGGATCAATAGACTTCATTATCGATGGAGAATAGACTCGACCTGATTCCGTGATCTGTAGCCCCCAGAATCGAAAGAAAATGGCATTTTGGATTAATCACCTGAAAACTATGATGCTACCCCTTTGGAATCTGCCAAAAATTGACCCGGAATAAATCCGCCCAAATCGATTCTTCATGGACTCAGTCATCGTTGAAGAATAACCTCAGGCCCATTCCATGATCTGTAGCCTTCAATATGCAAAGAAAATGGCCTTTCGTCGCCCAAGAAATTACGAAAATGCCATCCGAAAATAAATTGGCCCAAATCGATCTTAACGGACTTATCATCCGTGGAGAATAGGATAAATAGACTTCATTATCGATGGAGAATAGACTCGGCCTGATTCTGTGATCTGTAGCCCCCAGAATCGAAAGAAAATGGCATTTAGGATAAATCACCCAAAATCTGTGATGGTACCCATTTGGAATCTGCCAAAAATTCACCCGGAATAAATACGCCCAAATCGGTGCTTACTGGACTCAGTCATCGTTGGAGAATATCCTCATGCCGATTCCGTGATCTGTAGCCTTCAATATCCAAAGAAAATGGCCTTTCGTCACCTAAGAAATTACGAAAATGGGATCCGAAAATAAATTAGCCCAAATCGATGCTTAACGGACTTATCATCCATGGAGAATAGGATCAATAGACTTCATTATCGGTGGAGAATAGCCTCGGCCTGATTTCGTAATCTGTAGCCACCAGAATCGAAAGAAAATGGCATTTCGGATTAATCACCTGAAATCTGTGATGCTACCCCTTTGGAATCTGCCAAAAATTGACCCGGAATAAATCCGCCCAAATCGATTCTTCATGGACTCAGTCATCGTTGAAGAATAACCTCAGGCCCATTCCATGATCTGTAGCCTTCAATATGCAAAGAAAATGGCCTTTCGTCGCCCAAGAAATTACGAAAATGCCATCCGAAAATAAATTGGCCAAATCGATGCTTAACGGACTTATCATCCGTGGAGAATAGGATCAATAGACTTCATTATCGATGGAGAATAGACTCGGCGTGATTCTGTGATCTGTAGCCCCCAGAATCGAAAGAAAATGGCATTTAGAATAAATCGCCCAAAATCTGTGATGGTACCCATTTGGAATCTGCCAAAAATTCACCCGGAATAAATCCGCCGAAATCGGTGCTTACTAGACTCAATCATCGTTGGAGAATATCCTCATGCCGATTCCGTGATCTGTAGCCTTCAATATCCAAAGAAAAAGGCCTTTGTCACCTAAGAAATTACGAAAATGGGATCCGAAAATAAATTGGCCCAAATCGATGCTTAACGGACTTATCATCCGTGGAGAATAGGATCAATAGACTTCATTATCGGTGGAGAATAGCCTCGGCCTGATTTCGTGATCTGTAGCCACCAGAATCGAAATATAATGGCATTTCGGATAAATCGCCCGAAATCTGTGATGGTACCCCTTTGAAATCTACAAAAATTTGACCCGGATTAAATCCGCCCAAATCGATGCTTAATGGACTCAGTCATCGTTGGAGAATAGCCGCAAGCCGATTCCGTGATCTGTAGCCTTCAATATCTAAAGAAAATGGCCTTTCGTCGCCCAAGAAATTACGAAAATGCCATCCGAAAATAAATTGGCCGAAAATGATGCTTAACGGACTTATCAACCGTGGAGAATAGGATCAATATACTTCATTATCGGTGGAGAATAGTCTCGGCCTGATTTCGTGATCTCCAGAATCGAAAGAAAATGGCATTTCGGATAAATAGCCCAAAATCTGTGATGGTACCCCTTTGGAATCTGCCAAAAATTGACCCGGAATAAATCCGCCCAAATCGTTGCTTACTGGACTCAGTCATCGTTGGAGTATAGCCTCGGGCCGATTCCGTGATCTGTAGCCTTCAAAATCCAAAGAAAATGGCCTTTCGTCGCCCAAGAAATTACGAAAATGCCATCCGAAAATAAATTGGCCCAAATCGATGCTTAACGGACTTATCATCCGTGGAGAATTAGATCAATAGACTTCATTATCGGTGGAGAATAGCCTTAGCCTGATTTCGTGATCTGTAGCCTCCAGAATCAAAATATAATGGCATTTCGGATAAATCACCCGAAATCTGTGATAGTACCCCTTTGGAAACTGCCAAAAATTGACCCGGTATAAATCCTCCCAAATCGATGCTTAATGGACACAGCCATCGTTGGAGAATAGCCTCAGGCCGATTCCGTGATCTGTAGCCTTCAATATCCAAAGAAAATGGCCTTTCGTCGCCCAAGAAATTACGAAAAATGTCATCCGAAAATAAATTGGCCTAAATCAATGCTTAACGGACTTATCATCCGTGGAGAATAGGATCAATAGACTTCACTATCGGGGGAGAATAGCCTCGGCCTGATTTCGTGATCTGTAGCCTCCAGAATCGAAAGAAAATGGCATTTCGAATAAATCACCCGAAATCTGTGATTGTACCCCTTTGGAATCTGCCAAAAATTGACTCGGAATAAATCCGCCCAAATCGATGCTTAATGGACTCATTCATCGTTGGAGAATAGCCTCAGGCCGAATCTGTGATCTGTCGCCTTCAATATCCAAATAAAATGGCCTTTCGTCGTCCAAGAAATTACGAAAATGCCATCCGAAAATAAATTAGCCCAAATCTATGCTTAGAGGACTTATCATCCGTGCAGAAAAGGATCAACAATTATCGGTGGAGAATAGCCCCGGCCTGATTCCGTGATCTATAGCCTCCAGAATCAAAAGAAAATGGCATTTCAGATAAATCGCCTGAAATTTGTGATGGTACCCCTTTGGAATCTGCCAAAAAGTGACCCGAAATAAATTCGCTCACATTGGTGCTTAATGGACTCAGTCGTCGTTGGAGAATAGCCTAAGGCCGATTCCGTGATCTGTAGCCTTCAATATCCAAAGAAAATGGCCTTTCGTCGCCCAAGAAATTACGAAAATTCCATCCGAAAATAACGAATTGATGCTTAACGGACTTATCATCTGTGGAGAATAGGATCAACAGACTTCATTATCGGTGGAGAATATCCTCGGCCAGATTTCATGATCTGTAGCCTCCAGAATCGAAAGAAAATGGCATTTCGGATAAATCTCATGAAATCTGTGATGGTACCCCTTTGGAATCTGCCAAAAATTGACCCGGAATAAATCCGCCCAAATCGGTGCTTACAGGAGTCAGTCATCGTTGGAGAATAGCCTCAGGCCGATTCTGTGATCTGTAGCCTTCAATATCCAAAGAAAATGGCCTTTCGTCGCCCAAGAAATTACGAAAATTCCATCCGAAAATAAATTGACCCAAATAGATGCTTAACGGACTTATCATCCGTGGAGAATAGGATCAACAGACTTCATTATCGGTGGAGAATTGCCTCGGCCTGATTTTGTGATCTTTAGCCTCCAGAATCGAAAGAAAATGGCATTTCGGATAAATCACCCGAAATCTGCGATGGTACCCCTTTGGAATCTGCCAAAAATTGACCCGGAATAAATCCGCCCAAATCGGTGCTTAATGGAATCAGTCATCGTTGGGGAATAGCCCCAAGCCGAATCCGTGATCGGTAGCCTTCAATAGCCAAAGAAAATGGCCTTTCGTCGCCCAAGAAATTACGAAAATGCCATCCGAAAATAAATTGGCCCAAATCAATGCTTAACGGACTTATCATCCGTGGAGAATAGGATCAATAGACTTCATTATCGATTGAGAATAGACTCGGCCTGATTCCGTGATCTGTAGCCTCCAGAATCGAAATATAATGGCATTTCGGATAAATCGCCCGAAATCTGTGATGGTACCCCTTTGGAATATGCCAAAAATTGACCCGGAATTAATCCTCCCAAATCGGTGCTTAATGGACTCAGTCATCGTTGGAGAGTAGCCTCAGGCCGAATCCGTGATTCGTAGCCTTCAATATCCAAAGAAAATGGCCATCGTCGCCCAAGAAATTACGAAAATGCCATCCAAAAATACATTCGCCCAAATCGATGCTTAACGGACTTATCATCCGTGGAGAATAGGATCAATAGACTTCATTATCGGTGGAGAATAGCCTCTGCCTGATTTCGTGATCTGTAGCCTCCATAATCGATAGAAAATGGCATTTCGGATAAATCACCCGAAATTTGTAATGGTACCCCTTCGGAATGTGCCAAAAATTGACCCGGAATAAATCCGCCCAAATCGATGCTTAATGAACTCAGCCATCGTTGGAGAATAAACTCAGGCCGATTCCGTGCTCTGTAGCCTTCAATATCCAAAGAAAATGGCCTTCCGTCGCCCAAGAAATTACGAAAATGCCATCCGAAAATAAATTGGCCCAAATCGATGCTTAACGGACTTATCATCCGTCGAGAATAGGATCAATAGACTTCATTATCGGTGGAGTATAGCCTCGGCATGATTTCGTGATCGGTAGCCTCCAGAATCGAAAGAAAATGGCATTTCGGATAAATCACCCGAAATCTGTGATGCTACCCCTTTGGAATCTGCCAAAAATTGACCCAGAATAAATCCGCCCAAATTGATGCTTAATGGACTCAGTCATCGTTGAAGAATAGCCTCATGCCGATTCCGTGATCTGTAGCCTTCAATATCCAAAGAAAATGACCTTTCATCGCCCAAGAAATTATGAAAATGCCATCCGGAAATAAATTGGCCCAAATCGATGCGTAACAGACTTATCATCCGTGGAGAATAGGATCAATAGACTTCATTATCGGTGGAGAATAGCCTCGGCCTGATTTCGTGATCTGTAGCCTCCAGAATCGAAAGAAAAATGGCATTTCGGATAAATCTCCCGAAATCTGTGATGCTACCCCTTTGGAATCTGCCACAAATTCACCCGGAATAAAACCGCCCAAATCGATGCTTAATGGACTCAGCCATCGTTGGAGAATAGCCTCAGGCCGATTCCGTGATCTGTAGCCTTCAATATCCAAAGAAAATGGCTTTTCGTCGCCCAAGAAATTAAGAAAATGCCATCCGAAAATAAATTGGCCCAAATCGATGCTTAACGGACTTATCATCCGTGGAGAATAGGATCAATAGACTTTATTATCGGTGGAGAATAGCCTCGGCCTGGTTTCGTGATATGTACCCTCCAGAATCGAAAGAAAATGGCATTTCGGATAAATCGCCCAAAATCTGTGATGGTACCCCTTTGGAATCTGCCAAAAATTGACCCGGAATAAATCCGCCCAAATCGGTGCTTAATGGACTCAGTCATCGTTGGAGAATAGCCTCAGGCCGAATCTGTGTTCTGTAGCCTTCAATATGCAAAGAAAATGGCCATTCGTCGCCCAAGAAATTACGAAAATGCCTTCCGAAAACAAATTGGCCCAAATCGATGCTTAACAGACTTATCATCCGTGGAGAATAGGATCAACAGACTTCATTATCGGTGGAGAGTAGCCTCAGCCTAATTTCGTGATCTGTACCCTCTAGAATCGAAAGAAAATGGCATTTCGGATAAATCGCCCAAAATCTGTGATGGTACCCCTTTGGAATCTGCCAAAAATTTACCCAGAATAAATCCGCCCAAATCGGCGCTTACTTGACTCAGTCATCGTTGGAGAATATCCTCAGGCCGATTCAGTGATTTGTAGCTTTCAATATCCAAAGAAAATGGCCTTTCGTCGCCTAAGAAATTACGAAAATGCCATCCGAAAATAATTTGGCACAAATCGATGCTTAACGGACTTATCATCCGTGGAGAATAGGATCAATAGACTTCATATCGGTGGAGAATATCCTCGGCCTGATTTCGTAATCTGTAGCCACCAGAATCGAAAGAAAATGGCATTTTGGATTAATCACCTGAAAACTGTGATGCTACCCCTTTGGAATCTGCCAAAAATTGACCCGGAATAAATCCGCCCAAATCGATTCTTCATGGACTC
This sequence comes from Linum tenue, assembly GCA_946122785.1. NCBI lineage: Eukaryota > Viridiplantae > Streptophyta > Magnoliopsida > Malpighiales > Linaceae > Linum > Linum tenue. The sequence goes on from CAMGYJ010000009.1 coordinate 696,665, forward strand.
AGTTATCGTTGAAAAATAACCTCAGGCCCATTCCATCATCTATAGCCTTCAATATGCAAAGAAAATGGCCTTTCGTCGCCCAAGAAATTACGAAAATGCCATCCGAAAATAAATTGGCCCAAATCGATGCTTAACGGACTTATCATCCGTGGAGAATAGGATAAATAGACTTCATTATCGATGGAGAATAGACTCGGCCTGATTCTGTGATCTGTAGCCCCCAGAATCGAAAGAAAATGGCATTTAGGATAAATCACCCAAAATCTGTGATGGTACCCATTTGGAATCTGCCAAAAATTCACCCGGAATAAATACGCCCAAATCGGTGCTTACTGGACTCAGTCATCGTTGGAGAATATCCTCATGCCGATTCCGTGATCTGTAGCCTTCAATATCCAAAGAAAATGGCCTTTCGTCACCTAAGAAATTACGAAAATGGGATCCGAAAATAAATTAGCCCAAATCGATGCTTAACGGACTTATCATCCATGGAGAATAGGATCAATAGACTTCATTATCGGTGGAGAATAGCCTCGGCCTGATTTCATAATCTGTAGCCACCAGAATCGAAAGAAAATGGCATTTCGGATTAATCACCTGAAATCTGTGATGCTACCCCTTTGGAATCTGCCAAAAATTGACCCGGAATAAATCCGCCCAAATCGATTCTTCATGGACTCAGTCATCGTTGAAGAATAACCTCAGGCCCATTCCATGATCTGTAGCCTTCAATATGCAAAGAAAATGGCCTTTCGTCGCCCAAGAAATTACGAAAATGCCATCCGAAAATAAATTGGCCAAATCGATGCTTAACGGACTTATCATCCGTGGAGAATAGGATCAATAGACTTCATTATCGATGGAGAATAGACTCGGCCTAATTCTGTGATCTGTAGCCCCCAGAATCGAAAGAAAATGGCATTTAGGATAAATCGCCCAAAATCTGTGATGGTACCCATTTGGAATCTGCCAAAAATTCACCCGGAATAAATCCGCCCAAATCGCTGCTTACTGGACTCAGTCATCGTTGGAGAATATCCTCATGCCGATTCCGTGATCTGTAGCCTTCAATATCCAAAGAAAATGGCCTTTGTCACCTAAGAAATTACGAAAATGGGATCCGAAAATAAATTGGCCCAAATCGATGCTTAACGGACTTATCATCCGTGGAGAATAGGATCCATAGACTTCATTATCGGTGGAGAATAGCCTCGGCCTGATTTCGTGATCTGTAGCCTCCAGAATCGAAATATAATGGCATTTCGGATAAATCGCCCGAAATCTGTGATGGTACCCCTTTGGAATCTACAAAAATTTGACCCGGATTAAATCCGCCCAAATCGATGCTTAATGGACTCAGTCATCGTTGGAGAATAGCCTCAAGCCGATTCCGTGATCTGTAGCCTTCAATATCTAAAGAAAATGGCCTTTCTTCGCCCAAGAAATTACGAAAATGCCATTCGAAAATAAATTGGCCCAAAATGATGCTTAACGGACTTATCATCCGTGGAGAATAGGATCAATAGACTTCATTATCGGTGGAGAATAGTCTCGGCCTGATTTCGTTATCTCCAGAATCGAAAGAAAATGGCATTTCGGATAAATAGCGCAAAATCTGTGATGGTACCCCTTTGGAATCTGCCAAAAATTGACCCAGAACAAATCCACCCAAATCGTTGCTTACTGGACTCAGTCATCGTTGGAGTATAGCCTCGGGCCGATTCCGTGATCTGTAGCCTTCAAAATCCAAAGAAAATGACCTTTGTCACCTAAGAAATTACGAAAATGGAATCCGAAAATAAATTGGCCCAAATCAATGCTTAACGGACTTATCATCCGTGGAGAATAGGATCAATAGCCTTCATTATCGGTGGAGAATAGCCTCGGCCTGATTTCGTGATCTGTAGCCCCCAGAATCGAAAGAAAATGGCATTTAGGATAAATCGCCCAAAATCTGTGATGGTACCCATTTGGAATCTGCCAAAAATTCACCCGGAATAAATCCGCCCAAATCGGTGCTTACTGGACTCAGTCATCGTTGGAGAATATCCTCATGCCGATTCCGTGATCTGTAGCCTTCAATATCCAAAGAAAATGGCCTTTGTCACCTAAAAAATTACGAAAATGGGATCCGAAAATAAATTGGCCCAAATCGATGCTTAACGGACTTATCATCCGTGGAGAATAGGATCAATAGACTTCATTATCGGTGGAGAATAGCCTCGGCCTGATTTCGTGATCTGTAGCCTCCAGAATCGAAATATAATGGCATTTCGGATAAATCGCCCGAAATCTGTGATGGTACCCCTTTAGAATCTACAAAAATTTCACCCGGATTAAATCCGCCCAAATCGATGCTTAATGGACTCAGTCATCGTTGGAAAATAGCCTCAAGCCGATTCCTTGATCTGTAGCCTTCAATATCTAAAGAAAATGGCCTTTCGTCGCCCAAGAAATTACGAAAATGCCATTCGAAAATAAATTGGCCGAAAATGATGCTTAACGGACTTATCAACCGTGGAGAATAGGATCAATATACTTCATTATCGGTGGAGAATAGTCTCGGCCTGATTTCGTGATCTCCAGAATCGAAAGAAAATGGCATTTCGGATAAATAGCCCAAAATCTGTGATGGTACCCCTTTGGAATCTGCCAAAAATTGACCCGGAATAAATCCGCCCAAATCGTTGCTTACTGGACTCAGTCATCGTTGGAGTATAGCCTCGGGCCGATTCCGTGATCTGTAGCCTTCAAAATCCAAAGAAAATGGCCTTTCGTCGCCCAAGAAATTACGAAAATGCCATCCGAAAATAAATTGGCCCAAATCGATGCTTAACGGACTTATCATCCGTGGAGAATTAGATCAATAGACTTCATTATCGGTGGAGAATAGCCTTAGCCTGATTTCGTGATCTGTAGCCTCCAGAATCAAAATATAATGGCATTTTGGATAAATCACCCGAAATCTGTGATGGTACCCCTTTGGAATCTGCCAAAAATTGACCCGGTATAAATCCTCCCAAATCGATGCTTAATGGACTCAGCCATCGTTGGAGAATAGCCTCAGGCCGATTCCGTGATCTGTGGCCTTCAATATCCAAAGAAAATGGCCTTTCGTCGCCCAAGAAATTACGAAAAATGCCATCCGAAAATAAATTGGCCCAAATCGATGCTTAACAGACTTATCATCTGTGGAGAATAGGATCAACAGACTTTATTATCGGTGGAGAATATCCTCGGCCAGATTTCATGATCTGTAGCCTCCAGAATCGAAAGAAAATGGCATTTCGGATAAATCTCCTGAAATCTGTGATGGTACCCCTTTGCAATCTGCCAAAAATTGACCCAGAATAAATCCGCCCAAATCGGTGCATACTGGAGTCAGTCATCGTTGGAGAATAGCCTCAGGCCGATTCTGTGATCTGTAGCCTTCAATATCCAAAGAAAATGGCCTTTCGTCGCCCAAGAAATTACGAAAATTCCATCCGAAAATAAATTGACCCAAATAGATGCTTAACGGACTTATCATCCGTGGAGAATAGGATCAACAGACTTCATTATCGGTGGAGAATTGCCTCGGCCTGATTCCGTGATCTTTAGCCTCCAGAATCGAAAGAAAATGGCATTTCGGATAAATCACACGAAATCTGCGATGCTACCCCTTTGGAATCAGCCAAAAATTGACCCGGAATAAATCCGCCCAAATCGGTGCTTAATGGACTCAGGCATCGTTGGGGAATAGCCCCAAGCCGAATCCATGATCGGTAGCCTTCAATATCCAAAGAAAATGGCCTTTCGTCGCCCAAGATATTACGAAAATGCCATCCGAAAATAAATTGGCCCAAATCAATGCTTAACGGACTTATCATCCGTGGAGAATAGGATCAATAGACTTCATTATCGGTGGAGAATAGCCTCGTCCTGATTCCGTGATTTGAAGACTCCAGAATCTAAAGAAAATGGTATTTCGGAAAAATCGCCCAAACTTTTGGAATCGGTCAAAAATTGATCCGGAATAAATCCGCCCAAATATGTGTTTAATGGACTTAATCAACGTGGAAGAATAGACTTAGTCCGAATATGTGATCTGTAGCCTTCAAAATCAAAAGAAAATGGCCTTTCATCGCCTAAAAAATTATGAATGTCATCCATAAATAAATTTGCCCAAATCGGTGCTTATTGGACTTATCATCCGAAGAGAATAGGATGATTAGGCTTCATTATCAGTGGAGAATAACCTCGGCCTGATTCCGTGATCTACAGCCTCCAGAATCGAAATAAAATGGCATTTTGGAAAAATCGCCCGCAATCTGTGATGGTACCCCTTTAGAATCATTCAAAAATTAACCCGGAATAAATTCGCCCAAATCGGTGCTTAGTCAACTTAATCATTGTTGAAGAATAGCCTCAGCCTGAATCAGTGATCTGTAAGCCTTCAAAATCCAAAGAAAATGGCTTTTTGTCGCTCAAAAAATTACGAAAATGCCATCCTAAATTATATTGGCACAAATCGGCGATTAATAAACTTATCATCCGTGGAGAATAGGATCAATAGATTTCATTATGGTGGAGAATAGCCTCGGCATGATTCCGTGATGTGCAGCCTCCAAAATCTAAAGAAAATTGCATTTAGGAAAAATCGCCCGAAATCTGTGACGGTACCCCGTTTGGTATTTGCCAAAAATTGACTCGGAATAAATCCGCCCAAATCGGTGATTAATGGACTTCATCATCGTTGAAGAATAGCCTCAGGCCGCATCCGTGATCTGTAGCCTTCAAAATCCAAAGGAAATGGCCTTTTGTCCGCCAAAAAATAACGAAAATGTCATCCGAAAATAAATTGGCACAAATCGGTGCTTAATGGACTTATCATCCGTGGAGAATAGTATCAATAGACTTCATTATCAGTGGAGAATAGACTCGGCTTTATTCTGTGATCTACAGCCTCCAGAATCGAAATAAAATGGCATTTCGGAAAAATCACCTGCAATATGTGATGGTACCCCTTTGGAATCTTCCAAAAATTAACCCCGAACAAATCCGCCCAAATCGGTGCTTAGTGGACTTAATCATTGTTGAAGAATAGCCTCAGGCCAAATCAGTGATCTGTAGCCTTCAAAATCCAAAGAAAATGGCTTTTTGTAGCCCAAAAAATTACGAAAATGCCATCCAAAATTAAATTGGCACAAATCGGTGCTTAATGGACTTATCATTCGTGGAGAATAAGATCAATAGACTTCATTATGGTGGAAAATAGCCTCGGCCTGATTCATTGATCTGCAGCCTCCAGATTCGAAAGAAAATGGCAATTCAGAATAATCGCCCGAAATCGTCTTTGGAATAGGTCAAAAATTGTCCCGGAATAAATCAGCCCAAATCAGTGCTTAATGGACTTAATCATCGTTGAAGAATAGCCTCAATCCGAATATGTGATCTGTAGCCTTCAAAATCCAAATAAACTGGCCTTTCGTTGCCCAAAAAATTACGAAAATGTCATCCGAAAATAAATTGGCCAAAATCTGTGCTTAATGGAGCTATCATCCGAGGAGAATAGGACCAATAGAATTTATTATAAGTGGAGAATAGCCTCGGCCTGATTCTATGATCTGCAGCCTCCACAATCGAAGAAAATGGCATTTCGGAAAAAATGCCCGAAATTTGTGATGATACCCCTTTGGAATCTGCCAAAAATTGACCTGGAATAAATCCGCCCAAATCGGTGCTTAATGGACTTAATCATCGTTGGAGAATAGCCTCAGGCCGAATCTGTGATCTGTAGCCTTCAAAATCCAAAGAAAATGGCCATTTGTCGCCCAAAAAATTATGAAAATACCACACGAAAATAAATTGGCCCAAATCAGTGCTTTATGCACTTATCATCCGTGGAGCATAGGATCAATAGACTTCGTTATCGGTGGAGAATAGCCTCGGCCTGATTCCGAGATCTGCAGCCTCCAGAATCGAAAGAAAATATCATTTCGTAAAATCGACCGAAATCTGCGATGTTACCCCTTTGGAATCTGCCAAAAATTGACCCAGAATAAATCTGCCCAAATCGATGCTTAATGGACTAAATCATCATTGAAGAATAGCCTCAGGGCGAATCTGTGATCTGTAGCCTTCAAAATCCAATGAAAATGGCCTTACGTCGCCCAAAAAATTACGAAATGTCATCCGAAAATAAATTGTCCCAAATCGGTGCGTATTGGACTTATCATCAGTGGAAAATAGGATCAATAGACTTCATTATCGGTGGAGAGTAGCCTCGGCCTAATTCTGTGATTTGCAGCCTCCGGAATCTTAAGAAAATGGCATTTCGGAAAAATCACCTGAAATCTGTGATGGTACCCCTCTAGAATCTTCCAAAAAGTGACCCAAAATTAATCCGCCCAAATCGGTGCTTAATGGACTTATTCATCGTTGGAGAATAGCCTCATGCCGAATCCGTGATCTGTAGCCTTCAAAATCTAAAGAAAATGACCTTTCGTCGCCCAAAAAATGACGAAAATGTCATCCGAAAATAAATTGGCTCAAACCGGTGCTTAATGGACTTATCATCCTTGGAGAATAGGATCAATAGACTTCATTACCTGTGGAGAATAGCCTCGGCCTTATTCCGTGATCTGCAGCCTCCAGAATCGAAAGAAATTGGCATTTTGGAAAAATTGCCTAAAATCTGTGATAGTAACCTTTTGGAATCTGCCAATAATTGACCCGGAATAAATTTGTCCAAATTGGTTATTAATGGACTTATCATCTGTGGAGAATAGGATCAATAGACTTCATTATCAGTGGAGAATAGTCTCGGCCTGATTCCGTGATCTGAAGCCCCCACAATCGAAATAAAATGGCATTTCGGAAAAATCGCCCGCAATCTGTGATGGTACCCCTTTGGAATCTTCCAAAAATTGACCGGGAATTCATCCACCCAAATCGGTGCTTAGTGGACTTATTCATCGTAGAAGAATAGCCTCAGGCCAAATCCGTGATCTGTAGCCTTCAAAATCCAAAGAAAAAGGCCTTTCGTTGCACAAAAATTACGAATTGTCATCCAAAAATAAATTGGCCCAAATCGGTGGTTAATGGACTTATCATGCTTGGAGAATAGGATTGATAGACTTCATTATCGGTGGAAAATAGCCTCGACCTAATTCCGTTATCTGCAGCCTCCATAATCGAAAGAATTGGCATCTTTTGGGCGATGATTCCGTGGAGAATAGGATCAATAGACTTCATTACCTGTGGGGAATAGCCTCGACCTGATTCCGTGATCAGCAGCCTCCAGAATCGAAAGAAATTTGCATTTAGGAAAAATCGCCTAAAATCTGTGATGGTACCCCTTTGGAATCTGCCAAGAAATTGACCCGGAATAAATCCGCCCAAATTGGTGATTAATGGACTTAATCATCGTTGAAGAATAGCCTCAGGCCGAATCCGTGATCTATAGCTTTCAAAATCCAAAGAAAATGGCCTTTCGACACCCAAAAAATAACGAAAATGTCATCCGGAAAAAATTGGCACAAATTGGTGCTTAATGGACTTATCATCTGTGGAAAATAGGATCAATAGACTTCATTATCGGTGGAGAATAGCCTCGGCTTGATTTCGTGATTTGAACCCTCCAAAATCGAAAGAAAATGGCATTTCGGAAAAATCGCCCGAAATCTGTTATGGTACCCCTATTGAATCTTCCAAAAATTAACCTAGAATAGATCAGCCCAAATCGGTGCTTAATGGACTTAATCTTTGTTGAAGAATAGCCTCAGGCCAAATCCGTGATATGCAGCCTTCAAAATGTAAAGAGAATGGCCTTTCGTCGCCAAAAAAAATGACGAAAATGCCATCCGAAAATAAATTAGCACAATCGGTGCTTAATGGACTTATCATCCGTGGGAATAGGATCAATAGACTTCATTATCGGTGGAGAATTGCCTTGGCCTGATTCCGTCATCTGTAGCGTTTAGAATCGAAAGAAATTGCCATTTCGGAAAAATCACCCGAAAATATATGATGGTACCTGTTTGGAATCTGCCAAAAATTGCCCCGGAATAAATCCACCCAAATCGGTGATTAATGGACTTAATAATCGTTGCAGAATAGCCTCAGGCCGAATTCGTGATTTGTAGCCTTCAAAATCCAAAGAAAAGGGCATTTCGTCAACCAAAAAATTACGAAAATGTCATCCGAAAATAAATTGGCCCAAATCGGTGCTTAATGGACTATTCATCTGTGGAGAATAAGATCAATAGACTTCACTATCGTTGGAGAATAGCCTCGGCCTGATTCCGTGATTTGAACCCTCCAGAATCGAAAGAAAATGGCATTTCGGAAAAATCGCCCGAAATATGTGATGGTATCCCTTTGGAAACGGTCAAAAATTGACGCCGAATAAATCCGTCCAAATCGGTGCTTAATGAACTTAAACATCGTTGAAGAATAGCCTCAGTCCGAATATGTGGTTGTAGCATTCAAAATCCACAGAAAATGGCCTTTCGTAGCCTAAAAATTACGAAAATGTCATCCGAAAATAAATTGGGCCAAATCAATGCTTAATGGACTTATCATCCGTGGAGAATAGGATCAATAGACTTCATTATCGGTGGAGAATAGCCTCAGCCTGATTTCGTGATTTGAACCCTCCAGAATTGAAAGAAAATGGCATTTCGGAAAAATTGCCCGAAATCTGTGATGGTACGTACCCCTTTGGAATCTGCCAAAAATTGACCCGGAATAAATCCTCCCAAATCGGTGATTAATGGACTTAATCATCGTTGAAGAATAGCCTCAGACCAAATCCGTGATCTGTAGCCTTCAAAATCCAAAGAAAATGGCCTTTCGTCACCCAAAAACTAACGAAAATGGGTTCCGAAAATAAATTGGCACAAATCGGTGCTTAATGGACTTATCATCCGTGGAGAATAGGATCAATAGACTTCATTATCAATGGAGAATAGTCTAGATCGGCCTGATTTCGTGATCTGAAGCCTCCATAATCGAAATAAAATGGCATTTCTGAAAAATCTCCCGCAATCTGTGATGGTACCCCTTCGGAATCTTCCAAAAATTGACCCTGAATTAATCCACCCAAATCGGTGCTTAGTGGACTTATTCATCGTTGAAGAATAGCCTCAGGCCGAATCCGTGATCTCTAGCCTTCAAAATCCAAAGAAAATGGCCTTTCGTCACCCAAAAAATACGAAAATGTCATCCGAAAATAAATTGGCACAAATTGGTGCTTAATGGACTTATCATCTGTGGAGAATAGGATCAATAGACTTCATTATCGGTGGAGAATAGCCTCGGCCTGATTTCGTGATTCGAACCCTCCAGAATCGAAAGAAAATGGCATGTCAGAAAAATCGCTCGAAATCTGTTATGGTACCCATTTGGAATCTTCCAAAAATTGACCTGGAATAAATCCGCCCAAATTGGTGCTTAATGGACTTAATCTTTCTTGAAGAATAACCTCAGGCCAAATCCGTGATATGCAGCATTCAAAATATAAAGAAAATGGCCTTTCGTCGCCCAAAAAATTACGAAAATAACATCCTAAAATAAATTAGCCCAAATCGGTGCTTAATGGACTGATCATCCGTGGGAATAGGATCAATAGACTTCATTATTGGTGGAGAATAGCCTCGGCGTGATTCCGTGATCTGCAGCCTCCATAATCGAAAGAAATTGACATTTCAGAAAAATCGCGTGAAATCTATGATGGGTACCCCTTTGGAATCTGCCAAAAATTGACCCGGAATAAATCCACTCAAATCTGTGATTAATGGACTTAATCATCGTTGAAGAATAGCCTCAGGCCGAATCCGTGTTTTGTAGCCTTCAAAATCCAAAGAAAATGGCCTTTCGTCACCCAAAAAATTACGAAAATGTCATCCGAAAATAAATTGGTCCAAATCGGTGCTAATGGACTTATCATCTGTGGAGAATAGGATCAATAGACTTCATTATCGATTGAGAATAGCCTCGGCCTGATTCCGTGATCTGAACCCTTCAGAATCGAAAGAAAATGGCATTTCGAAAAAATTACCCGAAATCTATGATTGTACCCCTTTGGAATCGGTCAAAAATTGACCCCGAATAAATCCGCCCAAATCGGTGCTTAATGGACTTAATCATTGTTGAAGAATAGCCTCAGACCAAATCCGTGATTTGTATCCTTCAAAATCCAAAGAAAATGGCATTTTGTCGCCCAAAATTTATGAAAATGCCATTCGAAAATAAATCGGCCCAAATCGGTGCTTAATGGACTTATCATCCGTGGAGAATAGGATCAATAGACTTCATTATCAGTGGAGAATAGCCTCGGCCTGATTCTGTGATCTGCATTTTGGAAAAATCGCCCGAAATATATGATGGTACCCCTTTGGAATCTTCCAAAAATTGACCCAGAATAAATCCGCCCAAATCGCACGAATTCGGCCCGCGGCTATTCTCCACTGATGGTGAAGTCTATGGATCCTATTCTACACCGACGATTAAGTCGATCAAGCAACAATTTGGGCTAATTTGTTTTCTGATGGTATTTTCGTAAATTTTTGGCCTTTTTTTTTACGAAGTGCCATTTTACTTAAATTTTGAAAGCTACAGATCACAGATTTGACCTGAGACTATTCTTCAACGATGATTAAGTAACTTAAACACCGATTTGAGCGGATTTATTCCGGGTCCATTTTTGGCAGATTTCAAAGGGGTACCACACAGATTTCATGCGATTTTTCGAAATGTCATTTTCTTTCGATTTTGAAGGCTACGAATCACGGATTCTGCCCAAGGCTATTCTTCACCGATCATGAAGTCTATGGATCATATTCTCCACTGACTATAAAGTCCATTAAGCAACAATTTGGGGTAATTTATTTTCGGATGACATTTTCGTAATTCTTTTATGGGTTTTTTTTTCGAAGGACCATTTTACTTTGATTTCGAATGCTACAGATCATAGATTCGGCCTGTAACTATTTTTCAACGATGATTAAGTCCCTTATGCATCGATATGGGCGGATTGTTCCAGGTCAATTTTTGGAAGATTGCAAAGGGGTAGCATCACAGATTTCTGGCGATTTTCCAGAATGCTATTTCTTTCGATTTTGAATGCTACGGATCACGGATTCGACCCGAGGCTATTCTCTGCCAATGGTGAAGACTATGGATCCTATTCTCCACAGACGATTAAGTCCATTAAGCAACAATTTGGGGTAATTTTTTTTTTGCTGGCATTATCGTAATTTTTTGGCACTTTTTTTCGTAGGGCTATATTACTTGGATTTTGAAAGCTACAAATCACAGATTCGGCCTGCGAATATTCCGATCAATTTTTGGTAGATTCCAAAGGGGTACCATCACAGATTTCGGGCGATTTTCCCGAAATGTCATTTTCTTTCGATTTTGAAGGCTGTGGATCACGGATTCGGCCCGAGGCTATTCTCCAGCGATGGTGAAGTCTATGGTTCCTATTCTCCACCGACGATTAAGTCCATCAAGCAACAATTTGGGGTATTTCGTTTTCGGATGGCATTTTCGTAATTTTTTTGCGATTTTTTTTCAAAGGGCCATTTTACTTGGATTTCGAAGTCTATGGATCCTATTCTCCTCCCTCTGTTTAATTGGATTGAATTACTGGTAAAGGTTAGTTACTTAGTTGGATTTGGAACTTGGTTCCAACTTCCAATAAATGCAAACGAACACGATTTGGAATTGGGATTGAGATGTTTTATATTTTAGATGTTTTAGATGAATGTCAGGCTAAATCGGGCTAAATCGGGTGACCCATTAACCCATGACCCACTGGCTCAATCGGGTCCAGATCGACCCGCGGGTTGACAATGTACATGGGCAACGGGCTGGGTCGCCCACGGGCTAGCACGGCACGACACGAGCACGTGCACAAAATATATAGGCCGACCTGGCACAAGCACAAATATTTTATGGGTCATGTCGGGTCTAAAGTTCATGGGCACGGGCATGACACGATTTGTTAGTGGACCGTGTCAGGCATAATATTTTTGAGACCTTCTTGAGTATAGTAACGAACATGGCACGAAAAGAATATTTATTTGATAGAAAATAAATATAAAATAATTATAGGTTCAAATATTACAAAATACAAGTACAATAAAAAATATGTGTTGTTATTATAAGTGATCATATAGATATATACCTAATTACTACCATAAATAAAAATGGACGAAGTATTAAATAAAGTCAAATCACACTCGCCATACTTCCAATTTTCTTTTCTCCTTATTTGTCATATTTCTTAAATATTCTATGTTTATACTTTCATTCTTTTTCATTCTTTCTTTTAATTTCTTCCTTTTCATTAAACACGAATATGAGATAGGCATGAACACGATTCAAACCGTGTCCGGGCCCAAGCGTAGCGAAATTAACAAATGGGCTGGTACGGCACGACACGGAAACTAACGGGATGTACCAAACACGATACGAATAAATAAACTGAAGCGTGCCCGTGCCCGTACCAGCCCAAACACGACGCAGCACCCATGTACGGCTGACAACCTAGCCCGCAATACACCATTCCCCATGTACGAGAAACCACGCGAGTTCAATGCCGCCCAAATCCAGTAGGAGGACATCTCGACTCTCGAGTCATTTACCGAGTCAACCACCTTAACTACCACACCAACCCAAGCAATCCGACTTCGAGCAGACTCTACCTCCAATCTCTCGCTCCTCCTTTACCCACCGCCCAAATGTCGAATCCCGACGACGGAGGAATTGGGTATTGGCTGCGATGGCAAGTGGCAATCTGTGCTTTCATCGTTGTCGCCCCTGCAGTGGCGGCCGCTTGTATTATTATCAAGAAATCCAGAGCCGCAGAGACTCTCTACTACAGCGATCTCTGGAAAGCCTGCTGGAGATGCCTCAACCCTCTCTACCTTCTTGTCTTCAGAGCTTTTGCGCTCGTTTGCTTGGCCCCCGTACTTTATGGAGTCGCCTCCGTCGATGGGATCTTCACCTACTATTTCTACACTCAGTAAGCCCCCTTCCCCTTCATTTCTACGAGGAACTTGGGCCCTCCTTCACGCTTCCAAACTGGGAATTTCCATAATTTCTGGAAAAGTGAGACAATTTCGGCATTTCTAGGATGTGGGTTAAGTTGGGCGATTCTGAATTTTGGCTGCTTCTCTCAAATATTTTTCAGGTGGACGTTTACGCTTGTGATGGTCTACTTTGCGGTATGTTGTTGGACCAGAAAGAAACCATTTTCATACATATTGTTCTGCTCATTGAAATGAAAAAATACAAGTTCACTTGTAGTTGGGGACCGTCATTTCTGCATATGGTTGTTACTGGGAATCCCAAAACCAATCACCATCTGGAGCTGGAACCGCTGAAGCCTCTTTGTTTCTTGAGACGGGCTTGGATGATAATGATAAAGGGGGAAGAGGGATTAGAGGAACTGATGAAACAGTACAGTTGAAAGCTGGGTTCTGGGGTTACCTAATGCTCACGGTATATCAGGTGGGGTTTTGAAGTTTTTCTTCTAACTTCTAAGATTATACGAATTGTGCAAATTTTGTGTCACTTCAAGCCTCTTCCTAGCTTTTAGAGTTCGGTTTATGATTATGTATAAAAGGATGCAGAGAACATGCCAATGGCCAAGCTATTTTAACACCTATGGTGTGCTAAGCAACGGTCAAGGCCCCGTTCAACTGATGATATAATCGTGAAAGAATCATACATATTGAAATCGTGATAGAGCCATACTGGATCCTCCAATACTTGGCTACACTGTGAATTAATGTGTATTTGAACTGTCACTTTCGAGTAAATGGATTTGTAATTGGTCTCTGATCTCTTTTCTCCTTCCTGCTTGAGAAGACTTGTGGGGGAGCTGTGATCCTGACTGACATTGTGTTCTGGTGTCTTCTTCTTCCATTTCAATCCGACGAGCATTTTCATCTGGATGTGGTATTTTCACCTTTTTTACCTTAGAAGCCTATCTTCAGTTCCTTCCATCTGACCCTTACTGCTTCTACAAGGAGTTAATTGGAGATTCACTTGTGTTTCTGGCAGTTGATGGGCTGCATCCACTCTCTGAATGTTGCGTTCCTAATCCTTGATACTATCCTCAACAACCTTGTAAGCTCTCCCTTCCTTTTTCCCCCTCCATCTTCATTCCCTTTAGCTTACACACAACTCTGCTTTATAATTCCTGACACCCTCAAATCTAAATAGTATGAAAACACCTCTCATGTTTGGTTTGCAGCCGTTTCCTTGGTTCGGATTTCTATATTTTGTGCTGAGAGCTGTGTCTACATGGTTTTCCAATGGGCGCTTCACATCGGTGGGATTTCAGGGTAATGCTGTAGCTTTAGTTTCTATCTCCTGGCCTAGTTGTACTTCTACTTAATGCACATCTTACACCTTCTCTAATAAGTTATATAATCATTCATTCCACAGGTGGCCATACGAATTCTTGGAGCTCAATACGCCATGGGCTCCCTTATGGTACGTACGTAAGGTCCTTTCTGTAGTTTGTATTCAGTGCTGCCGATTTTTGAATCTTGAGGCCGACATCAACTATACCTGCTCGTTTGTAGTAGATTCTGTCACTAGAAAAAGTCCTAATTTGGCTTTGATTGCAGGTACTTCGCAATCGCTGTGGTGCACGTCCCCTTTTATGGGATGTACGTGCTGCTTGTTAAGGCCAAATACTCACTCCTCCCAAAATGGTTTCCTGGTGCCTTTGTGAGCAGATCATACCCCTGATTCTCCTACTCCTCCAAATGCGGGCCTTTCATTCACCTCCGTCGGATGATTTCGGGGTGAAAGAAGGGTTGAGCTGATTTTTAGCATCATCCTAGCCAAATTCGTCTAGTCTATCATCAATCTTGTAGAAAGCTGAGCCGAGATTAGTAGATGTTTGTGCCTAGTTCGATGTCCTTCAGCTGAAGATTAATAATGCATTATCCCCAGTGAAAGCAGGCTTGGAAGCCAAGCTAAATGCCACAGCTGCGCCTCTCAGATTGGCCACTCTGCACATGGAAGACTACACCAAGAATCATCAGACTAAGTACATGTATTATCGCTGGAGCAGTTAGGATTTTAGGAGCGAGCGAGCATCTGGAGGGTCTCTACTTTAGGACTTAAATCACATATATTTGTCTGAGTTGTGAGCACATTAGGGGGAAGTAGCAGGTGAAATGCCATTGACTATTGTACTGTTGTATTATTGGTTGAGTGTATTTAAAGTACAGCTTTGATAGAGAACAGAGCATAGCTAGAATACTGCAGATAGTGAACGCATAAATAGCAACACAATGGAGAGAGAGAGAGTATAAACACGAGTACATATGGTGTTTTGGTTGTTAACCACCATGGACAAGTGTGTGATGGGCGAGCCGATGCTATTTTTTGTTCCACCCTGATTGAAGCATAAACTAAGACTCTTCTTGAAGGAGTAAAATTAACACAAGAATATGGTTCCGAATGAATGGTGCAATCCTACTGCCAGGTACTAGTTAAGCGTTGAATCAAAATCAAGCAAGTTGGAAGTGGCGGTGTGTTGCATGGATTGGCTCTATTGTCACGATTCTCAGGACAAACCCCTTTCATTAAGGTCAAGGAGATGCCAAGATCTCTCAATGTCAGAGCTGATTAGGTTGCGCGATTGAAGGCCAGAGATTCGCTTCTAGACGACTAGATTAATATTCTTGATCTAATCTTTATTGAGAATGTGATCGGTTTCATGTTTCATTCGAATGATGAAGTAAAAGTTCATTATTCTTGTAAAAAAAAAGGTGCAACTTTGAGCATGTCAAGGCAGACAAGAGAGTCAAGGTTAGGGATGGCAATTTACCCACCCATGGGTAATTTTGCCCAAACCCAAGTAGACCCATTTATTATGGGTAGGGTTTGGGTGATGTGTGTATGGGTTTGGGGTTTGTATATGGGTTTGGGTTAGATATGGATATTATCTAAATGGGTATGGGTTGGATATGGATATCCATTTACTTGAGGGTGTTTTAACTACACATGCAAAAATTGGACTTATTTGTAAAACTTGAAAAGTTTAGGTACCAAAATGTAAGACAAAAAAAATTTAGGTACCAAAACGTAATTTTCCATCGATATTTTGAGGACTTATATGCAAAAAAAATTAAATTTAGGTACTAAATATGCATATCTATTAAGTTTAGGTACCAAACTGTAATTTGTATTTGGGCATGGGTACAAACCCAAATCCATTTGTTATAAACCCAACCCAATCCAAAGTAAATGGGTATGGGTACAAACCCATCAAACTTTACCCATATCCATATATTTGGATTTCATACCCAACCCAATTGGGTTGGATAGTAAAATACCCATGGGCAAAATTGTCATCCCCAGTCAAGGTTGATCGGCTGACCTTTAACCCATGGATGCTAGTTTATTGGAAGTATGAGAAAAAAAAATAATGTTGTAATTATTACTATTAAGTATTAATTAATTGATGCGACAAAGATAAATAGTCTATATTGCTAAGTATGTAAAAATAATGATCAAATTATCTTAACAATGTGACAAAATCAACACTAAATTATTTTCTTCAAAGGTTATGAAAAAACAAAGAAAAATTATACCACGAAGAATCAACATTGCTAGACATCCTAACATCATTACATGTTACATATCACACATCTTGAATTAAGAATGATAATTGCGAAAAATCACATATTTGAAAATTGAGAAAGAAAAGAAAAAGTTGATAATCGAACACATCCTCGCCATCATACGTCCCCAATTCCATCATCAGTTGACAAAGCTACAGCTGCTCCGAATCTCACCTTGACTTCCGGTCAACACATCAATCGAACCCATCTTCACCATCGCCTTAACATACTTGGCAGTCCACGTGGCACCATACCTAGCATTGACCGCCACGTACTTCCTCGTCAGCGAATTCTCCACCAACGTCTGGTCCGACGTCAGCAACCCCCGCCCCGCTGTCAGCTCCACGTAGTACTTATTGTCCAGCCAGTTGGGCGTGGCCGAGTCGAGCGGCACCAACGGATCACGGCCGCCGCCGTTTCGCGGCGGCCGGGGACACGTGGCCTTCAGAGCGGCCGCGAATTTCCGGTCGAGGGACGGGTCCTGATCATGCGTTCCGTTGAAGGAGTAGAGGCGGGCCGAGAACGACGAGCAGTGCGACGCGCCGATGGAATGCGCGCCGGAGAGCGTGACCATCTCGTCGGCCGACAGTCCTTTCCGTGCGAAATTCGCGACGAGTTGGTCGGCGGTGGAGGTCGGGGGAGGGAGGTTCTCGGTGACCTCGTCGAAGACGGTGACCCGGCCGTCGCGGCGACCCGCAAGGACGGCGTAGTCGATACGGCCGAGCTTGCTGGAGCTGTCCCTGGCGGCGAAAGCGAGGATGTCGGCGCAGGAGACGGTGTTGGGGCAGACGGACTCGATTCTGCTCTTGGCTTCCTCGATTACTTCGAATCCTCTCAGCCCCGGATTGTTGGCCGGGTGGTCCCTCTCCGATTGCTGACCACCTGGCCCCGATTTCAGCAGCACGGAACCATCACAACCCTGCAATTGCCATGGTGTGTAAGAAAGCGATTAAGACATACAGATCGAGCCCGAATATCATGAGGTTCAGGATGAAATTATGTGTAAACTGTATTAGATTAGATGTACTTACCCGGACAAAGCAGTCGTGGAAATGCATCCTGATAATCCCGCCGCCGATTCCAGGATTGCGGGACACTGCCCTTCTGACGGTTCTCCTCACAATGGATTCCGCCGCAGGACAAGATCGCTTGTAGAAGCCCACTTTGAGAGACGGATCAGAGTACACGGCCGGCACGAGCAGCATGGTCAAGAAGAGCAACAGCATCCCACCAAACAATTCATGGCTAGTGCAAGCCTTCTTCATATTGTGCATGAATCAATAAACCGGAAGAGAAGAGATCGAGTAGCAAGCTTGACGATACGAGTAAATATAATAGTAGTAGCTATGAATCAGTGTGGATGTTTTGGGGAGAGGAGTGGTCAAGTGTTGGTATTTATATATATGGCGGGAAATTAAGAGTGGAACTGATCAGCGCATATGCAGACAGCTTTCTGCTGGCTATAATGTTTAATTGGTTCAGAGTTACGTTGATATTAATCTCTTGTTTATCTCTAAAACCGTGTGTTAAAAGCTGTAGCAGTTGAAGTGGACGTGGAATATATATATGTAAACTAATGCAAGTTGAAGCATATGCATACGTCCTCATATCAAATGTCCAATGGAATCCTCTTTTCCCTTTGAACGTTTCTCCCATGTATATCTGTATATATAAGGAAAAGTGGTTGAATACCATACATACAGTTTATCAATAACTCGAGTTATTGGGATTAGTTTGTTTTTATGGTATTAGAAATGGTTTGTTATTGAGGTCACGTGTTCAAGTCTTCACTGATCAATATTAACCGTTATCTTAAAACACATAGTATATGGTTGTATATGTGCAAACTTCAAATCTGTGAATTAGTTTTCATTTGGTACATAAACATTTTCCACTAACTCGAGTTATTCAAATTATTGGGTTTATGACCGTATGTGCTTGTTTTCACGGCTACATGTGAGTCCCATCGTTCTGTACTCAACAAAATAGAACCAAATAGAAAAGTTAAATAGGCATGGCGCTATTTGAAACCAGGACTATTTCCCCAGTACTTAACAATTCTGATTAGTATTAAGTGAAGCTCCCAGTACTAGGACAGACGAGAAGACAACAGTAGTTGTTGGTTATGGAAATGATTATTAATTAATTAACCTGGTCCAGTGTATGAACTGCAGTCCTCTTCCTTAACCATTTCTTCTCTATTCCCGACAGTCGGACAAATGGCATCGTTTGCTTCCTCTTTGCTTGTTACTGGTTTAGTGGTGCCCTTTGACTTGGTTTTTATACATACTAGATTATGGATGCCGCGCTCCGCTGCGGGCTAGGTCAAATGTTGGCTTTTCCCACTTTTCCAGGGCCCGACGCCCAACTCCTTCTATCAATAATTTCCTTCATTTTTTTTAATTAGCTCGTAGTTTGTTCCCACCATCATGACAATCAGTCAAATTCCCATTTTATTGTAGCTTTCGTTCATCTTCCAAACCTTAAGCACTACTATCCCTGATCTTTTATGATCAAGAAGAAATGCATCAATCAATAAGTTATCTTTGCCAGATAATGATGATAAAAAAAATGGATAGTGGTGAAAATACTTCAAGTGATCCTGAGAACAATGGTATCATTCCTCAAGCAAATAGACAAAGATTCTATGAGTATGAGAGTGAGGGTGAAGGTGAAGGCGAGGATAATGATGTGTGAGGGATGTCGATGTTGATCATAACGATCTTATGTGATTTTCTACTATAAACTATTAACTAGATTAAGTGATTACTATGAGGTTTCGGGTTGTTTATTTGTTTGTTTATGTTATGTACAAGACTAAATCTATGGATTTTGGTGTTTATTTAACAGAAAAACTTATCTTCGGAAGTAATTAGGTTATATGTGGTTGACTATTGTTTAGGATAACCATTATTATTACTAATTGGTATTTTAAGTGCTTATTTTAATATGAACCTTAAAATCTTATGATTTTACGATTTTACTTTAATTTTTTATTTTACGTAAAATCACGATTTTGACTGCATTGGTCCTAAATGGGTTGTCTATTTGGGATGAACATGAAGGAAAACGGAAGTGGGTTGGCTGGTACAGAAGGTGAGCCTTCAAGGGACCCTAGCCCAAGTTCGCTTGGAGAAGAGTGGAGCAAAAAACGACTTGACATGGATTTGGGCAACAACTCTTTCCTCCAAGCAGTTATGGATCGACTATCGAGCCAAGTAGAGAATTTTGGGAAAAGTTGTGGCTTGTCTTCATCAATACGTGTGTGTAGGAGAGCATTTGATTGAAGGTCCCAAAGGCGTTAATGATGGTGGGTACAATGAAGAGCAGTTCTCAGAATCTTATTTTGTGGGATTTTGAAAGGGAGGAGGAAGAATTGTCTAGTTGTGGACAAGCTGACATGGGGTCACGTGGTTGGAGAAGCATCGAGGAGCGCTGGAGTTGTTGAAGAGGGGTTCATCCATGAGATTGAGCACCATTGAAAGCAAAGAAAGCGAAAGGTCAGTAATACTGAAGTTGTTTGCAATCTTGAGAGCAAGGTTGCTCTCAAGGAAAATGGTACGTTAGAAATCAGATCTTCAATGGAAATCGATCTTATCCTATAATAATAATAATAATAATAGGATTATTATTGATAAGATCAGTTGTATTTGAATCATATTAAGTTTATTATTAGATTTTCCAATATTTTCTATAAATATATACTTTGGGTATTCAGTCATAATCAATAAAAGAAGTATTAAGAAAAGTATTCGCCAAATTCCTGTCTAACCCTCTAAATTTGTCTCTCATCTCCTTATCTAGGTCGCCTGCCATTCTCTTCCCATTCTGCCAAATTCTTCTCTTCAAGTCGTAATACTCAATTTTGTTCTTCCTAACCTAGATCACTATTATTCCTTAATTCAATCCCATTCTATCAAAATTCCTAATCATCAATCAATTCCCAATTATCATATCAGACCCAACAAGCCCTAGATCACATGGTTTCTAACACTCGTTGACTCTTATGTACATTGTTCTTCGTTCTTTTTAAGATAATTAATCGCCTTTATAAAAAAATCTTGATAACTTATATACCAATGGTTGTCTGACGGGAGGAATATTCAGATGTGCCAAGAGCGTGTCAATTTGTTTTCCAACATATTTATATTGTTGTCAGTAAGTTTTGTTTTTCGTGTAGTAGGTCTACTTGTCTTAGTTTAGTGCATCAAGAGTGTCATGTATTCCAACAAGAAAACTAGAGCTGAACAGAATGAAATTGCACCTTTGATTCTAATCAAACAATTATGAGTTCGAGACTTCGAGTCCCATCAAGTGGGCCAATTTGTTTTTCAGTGAGAAAATTAAACTAGAGTTGAACATAATGGAATTGCACCTTTGACTTCTTACAAAACAATTAATAAACACGATTCCAACCTATTTGAACAAAGTTCAAATAAGGGTGTTCGATATTTCTACAACTCATGAGACAGATTTACATTAAATTAGCGCTACTACAACTACACCTATGGATGTTTAGTGAGAGCTACAGAACTACAACTATGGTTAAAATTTACAAAGGAAAAGAGAAAAATATAAAACTTGACAAGTGGTGTCGAGTTGTGATATTTGCGAGTCCTTGCTCTGTCATCTTCATCTCATATTTATAGCCACCAGAAGCAATTGTCTAAAAAAACTACTCGACTGACGTGGAGTGGCAGTACCTCTCAACTGCTCTAACGATGCCCTTACAATTGATGTGCCACCCTTTTCAGTTTTGACCTCCTCCTCTTGATAGCTCCTCCTTATCTTAGGGTTTCGAATGAGAAAAAATAGTTAAGGCATGAAGACCCCATCTTCCCCACTTACTAAAACGAGAGTGGCAGAGGTTATCCTTTTGCCACTTGATGTCATCACCTCATCTCATCACACTAAGGGGGTACTCCACCGCTGAACCCCCACCTGACCATACCAAGGTAGGTTTCTCAAACTTGTCATATTTTACACCACTGTATCGCACCAAGGGTATGCTGGTTGACATTATGGGTCCTCATCGCCACACCCCTCCATGCTTAGCCAAATTTCACCTCACGGTATTGCACCGGAGGGTATGATGATTACCCGCCTAATCACACCATGTGGAGTGCTCCAGCACTTAGTCAAATTTTACCCAACCTCGTCACACTAGAGGCCATGCTAATTACCCCCCCCCCCCCCCTCGTCACACCGAGAGGGGTGCTCAAACACTTAGTCAAATTTTATCTCAAAGCTCACATCATCACACTAGGGGTATGTTGGTTACCCCTTTGTCACAAAGATGCTCCAACACTTAGCCAAATTTTATCCCACGATATTGCACGAGAGGGGTATGTTGATTACCACCTAATCAAATCAGGAGTGGTGCTCTAACACTTGATCAAATTTTACCTCACGTCGTCACACCAAGGGGTATGTTGATTACTCCCATAATCACATCAGGAGGGATGCTCCAACACTTAGCAAAATTTTGGAGTGGTGGCGCAGGGGTAATGGCATTGGGTGTGATGGGCCCAAAAACCAATTCACGTGGTTCATTTTCAATAATTTTAATTGTTATAATTAAGTTAGTCTTATAAAAGTATTTCCTTCTTTTATCCGATGCGATAAAAGATTAATTTTTGGTGGGTTGTTCACCAAACAAGGTCAGTCGTATGATTGACGGTTTGTTGGCACTGTTCTCTCATTTAGAAGAAAAAATACTTTTACAATTTGAAGCTTCAAACCTCACGGAAAAGTGAAAACGCGACCAGGAACAATAACATTACAAAGAAACCCCAACATCTTTACAAGTTACATATCACACATCTTGGATAAAGAATAATAATCACCAAAAATTAACACAGTTTGAAAATGAGAAAAAAAGACAGGAAAAAGGTGATAATCGAACACATCCTCACCATCGTAAGTCCCCAATTCCATCATCAGTTGACAAAGCTACAGCTGCTCCGAATCTCACCTTGACTTCCGGTCAACACATCAATCGAACCCATCTTCACCATCGCCTTAACATACTTGGCAGTCCACGTGGCGCCGTACCTAGCATTGACCGCCACGTACTTCCTCGTCAGCGAATTCTCCACCAACGTCTGGTCCGACGTCAGCAACCCCCGCCCCGCTGTCAGCTCCACGTAGTACTTATTGTCCAGCCAGTTGGGCGTGGCCGAGTCGAGCGGCACCAACGGATCACGGCCGCTGCCGCCGTTTTGCGGCGGCCGGGGGCACGTGGCCTTCAGAGCCGCCGCGAATTTCCGGTCGAGGGACGGGTCCTGATCATGCGTTCCGTTGAAGGAGTAGAGGCGGGCCGAGAACGACGAGCAGTGCGACGCGCCGATGGAATGCGCGCCGGAGAGCGTGACCATCTCGTCGGCCGACAGTCCTTTCCGTGCGAAATTCGCGACGAGTTGGTCGGCGGTGGAGGTCGGGGGAGGGAGGTTATCGGTGACCTCGTCGAAGACGGTGACCCGGCCGTCGCGGCGACCCGCAGGGACGGCGTAGTTGATCCGGCCGAGCTTGCTGGAGCTGTCCCTGGCGGCGAAAGCGAGGATGTCGGCGCAGGAGACGGTGTTGGGGCAGACGGACTCGATTCTGTTCTTCGCTTCCTCGATTACTTCGAATCCCCTCAGCCCCGGATTGTTGGCCGGGTGGTCCCTCTCCGATTGCTTACCACCTGGCCCCGATTTCAGCAGCACGGAACCATCACAACCCTGCAATTGTCATGGTGTGTAAGGAAGTGATTAAGACATAAAGATCGAGCCGAATATCATGCGGTTTGGGATGAAATTATGTGTAAACTGTATTAGATTAGATGTACTTACCCGGACAAAGCAGTCGTGGAAATGCATCCTGATAATCCCGCCGCCAATTCCAGGATTGCGGGACACTGCCCTTCTGACTGTTCTCCTCACAATGGATTCCACCGCGGGACAAGATCGCTTGTAGAAGCCCACTTTGAGAGACGGATCAGAGTACACGGCCGGCACGAGCAGCATGGTCAAGAAGAGCAAGAACATCCCACCAAACAACTGGTGGCTAGTGCAAGCCTTCTTCATGTTGGGCAGATCAATAAATCGAAAGAGAAGAGATTGAGTAGCGAGCTTGACGATTGAAGAAGAGACCGAGTAGTTGCTATGAAGTGTGGATGTTCTGGGAGAGGAGTGATTGAATGCTGGTATTTATATATGGCGGGAAAGAGTGGAATTGATCTGCTGGCTACAGGGTTTGATTGGTTCAGAGTTGGTATTACTTTTTCTATCATGGGATTAATCTTTTGTTTAGTTCTAAAACCGTGTGTTAAAGCTGTAGCAGGTGAAGTGGACATGGAATATATATGTAAACTAATGCAAGTCGAAGCTTATGCAGACGTCCTCACATCATATGTCGAATCCAATCCTCTTTGAATGCTTCTCTTATCTGGTGGATGTGGATGTGTATATGTATAAGAAAGTGATTAAATACGATATATGGAGTTATGTACATCTCTCAACAAATTCGAGTTATTGGAATCAGTTGATTTGTGATATGGTATCATGATTGGTTTGTCGTTGAGGTCACGTGTTTAAGTTTTCACGACCCTCGGTATTAACCATTTGTCTTTAAGCACATGGTATGGTTGTACTTGTACCTGTGCAAACTTCATACTCATGAGTTGGCTTTCGTTTGAGAGTGCGTGCAAAGAAGTGGTTAAGTACCATACATAGATCTCTCTCTCAACATCTCGAGTTATTGAAATCAGTTGTTATTGAGGTCACATGTTCAGGTCCTCACAACCCTCAATATTAACCGTTGTCTTAAAGCACATGGTATGACTGAACCAGTGTAAACTTCAATCTCATGTGTTGGCTTTAGTTCAAGAAGACGTGTAAAAAAAATGATTAAATATCATACATAAATCTCTTCGAACAAGAATGATTGATACGAAAAGTATGTGTTGGTTTCCACAACGACAGGTGAGTCCATTCGTTGGTTACTCAACAAAATAGAACCAAATAGAAAAGTTAGATGGCCATGGCGTTATTTGAAACCAGGATTAATATTGACTATTTCCCCAATACTTAAACAATGCTGATTAATATTAAGTGAAGCTCCCACTAATGGTAGTTGGGTGTAGGCCAGAAGAGAAGACAACCGTAGTTGGTTATGGAAATGATTATTACTAATTAATTAACCAACCTGGTCCGGTGTATGAACTGCGTCCTCTTCCTTTTACCTTTTTCTTCTCTATTCCCGACAGTCGGACAAATGGCACCGTTTGCTTCCCTTCCCTCTTTGCTTGTTGCTGGTTCAGTGGTGCCCTTTGACTTGGTTTTTATAAGTGAAAGACGGGCGCACTGGATCAGCAACAAATCCAACAAATATTGTCCAAATTAAAAGAATAAAAGAATAATTTTGAAGTGGTGTTTGTACATCACATAGGCTGTTTACACTAGCTGAAACCTATCCAAATACAAGCTGGAAATAAGTAACAGAAATTTAAAAAGGAAAAATAAAAAAAAAGTTGGTGAACTAGGCAAGAAGGGGTGCAAATTCAAGAAGGGTGTAAGTTGAGGGGTAAATTGCACGAGATGCAAATTGGTGGAGGTGTAAGTGGAGGGATAAATTGTTGTTTGGATGAAAAAATAAAGTGAAAAGTGAGTAATTATATTATTATAAAATAGATTTATCAAATTTATAAATTATAAGAAAATAACGTAATAAATAATAATAAATATACTTTAATAAAATAATTAGTACATAATAGTGCTCAAGAAATAATTAATTATAATAACTGTAATAATCACTGATCGAGCGACCTCGAAACTCGAAGTCCAACTCGTAACTGGTCATTCTACATGGTTCTAGTGTATAATTTAACTTTGAATTGAATATGGTCAAAATTAGTCAAACACATTCGAATCTGTAAGTTTTAACTATATAATCAAGTAAACTGAGTCAAATCAAACCATTATTCGCTACCTTTTTCGTAACCATTTCTTATCTCTATTTTTCAACGAAAATTCGAAACAACCAAGAGATCTCGATTTGACTAAACGAACACTGATAAACCTGTTTTTGGAGTCAAACAGTCAACCCCGGACATATCTAAATTAATGATAATCATAAGAAAATAAATTGATAATATTAATTATTATATAATTAATTAAATTATTAGAAAAATAATTTTCCCCTCTCCCCCTCTAGAGAGAGAAGGAAGAATGGGTTGTGGTGTGAAGAAATGAGAGGGGAAGGGGGGGTATTTATACCCAACAGACCGCACCCTCCAGGGGCGGTCGGGTAATTTTGCCCAACCCAAAACCACGCCTTGCCGAGGCGGTTTGGTCTTCCCCAGGCTTGACCGCACATCGGCGCTGCGGTCCCCAATCCGTGGCGCAGAGCGCTCCGCTGGCGCGCGGTCCGCCCTCCGATCGCTCCTCCATCCAACGGTCTTGAAGACCGTTCCACAGAATATGTAAACCGCACCTTCCTAGTGAGTTTCGTGTGCTGACGTGGTTTGGAACGCACCCCTAAGGTGCGTTTTATAAGTAAACCGCACCCACGAGTTCGGTTTACTTATAAAACGCACGTTAGGGGGTGCGTTCCATTAAAAATGGTGTTATTTCTGTCAATTTTTTGGAATGAGTTCTAGTTTTGTAAAAAAAAAATTAAACGTGCTATTATTGGAAAAATCCTCATATTTCTCCTATGTTGATATGGATGAGGATGAAGCTGTAAAAGGCCGAGTGATTAATTGTATAAGATAAAATAAAACGGCACGGCGCCGTTTAGGCGGAGCGCATCATTCCTGGAACTGCTGGTCATAATAGTCTCTTACCTCGCGGGAAGAGAGGGATCAGGGAAGGAGCCGCCGGCGCCGGGAGATGTGAGATAGAGATAGAAGAACCAACCAACCAAGGGACCATTGCCTGATTTAGCTGTTAGTTTCCGCCGCTTGCTTGTTGAGTTGCTGCGTCTATCACCGTCGCGTTGTGAATAGTAACTGTGGAAGAGCAGATAGGGAAAGCTGAACTGGTCGGCAGGAGAGCTCCCCTGCTACCCTTTTCATCGGCTTCTTACCATCTCCGTCTACTGTAACGTTGTGAAGTCTCATCCTTTTCCGGTAATTTGAATGACATTCCATTTATATATTTTTTGTTTGGAGTCGTCCATGTTGGGAGTGATTGAGAGTAGGGTTCCCTGTTGAAGTTTGGATTGATGAGCGAGTGAGGCTGATTGGATAGTGAATTAGTGATGGAAGTTGAATTGTTTCAGTCTCTTAGTAAGTGAATGGTGTCTGCAGTTGTTCTTCAGTGTTGACAGTTTTCTGACTTTGCTATCCATCCAAACCATGAATCAACAAGGGGTGGTTCTCAGTTGAATTCAGTATTTGTTGGCATCGATTGGTTACTGGAAATGATCTTGTTTCGTGGAAGGGTAATTTTATTTGTGATCAATCAAGCTGAGCTGTATACTCGGAAGTCGCGATGCTCTACCCTCTTAAGGCTAAATGCCACCAATGTTTTAGGTGGAGTCTAGGTAGCTATCTTAGGTTTGTTTCCTCCTGTCTTGTGCACCATCATTGAGATTGCTGGTTACCTAAGTAATCGACCAAGTCGCAACTCTTTTTCCTTGGTTTTTGGCCCGATACAAAAGTTCTTTTTGTTTACTTTTTCTAACTGCATTGGGTGGCACAATCACTGATCAAGAAGGGTTTCAGTAACATCAGTTTAATCATCATTTATGGCACAGGTCGATCAAACAGCATTTTGGCTGGTGAACCAGGTTCCAGTCTCGTTAGAACGCTTTAGGGTGCCTGGTTGTGGAAAGGGATGGAGCAGCCTCGTTGCAAGTTCTGGCTGCCCAAAAAGAAACGATTTTGTGCAGTTCTCCCTTTCAAGGATTCTCCGTAAGCTTACTGTTGACTGTCTGCTTTTCTTTCTCTGGCTCACTTCCTCCTAATTCGGTTTCTGTTGGATTGCACGGTTTTAAAGGTTTTGCGGAAATCACATGGTGAGGTCTGATGGCCAATGGATTCCCTGCCCAATCGACCAATCTCAGTACTTCTCCTCAACCATTCTGTTACTCATATATGGATTTTTATGTGTATGGAGTTTAATTGGTCTTTGACGGTATCTTTGATGTGCGTTTTCCAGTTCCGTTCTTACAGAAAATCTTGAAAGTCACGTAAAGAGATGCCCTTTCATGAAGCAAGCACGGACCTTGTCCCTCCAGCCATATTATTGCAAGGGAATCAATGCTGGAAAAGGAGAAGTAGAGGATGATGTTTCTTCTGAAATGAAGAGGCATGCTGTTTATAGAATGAGTATAGCTGAATTTTACAAATTGACTGAAAAGGTTCAACATGTTCATGCGTCAATATGTGATGATATACGGGAATCCTATAAGATGCCAGAAGCTTGTAACATGTGGATTAACAGAGAGATAGACAGGTAATTGTGGCAAGACATTCTTTGCATTTTGGTGGGTTCTTGTTGGATTTTTCATGATGAGTTAATATGTTCCGCAGCAAAATACCATTTCAAGAGAAACATGTCATACAGCAAGCATCGATTCTAGGAAACCTGGAGGATTCTGGGCTACTAAAGAGTTTTCGTGAGAAAGAACAAGGTCAATGGGATGGGAGACAGCAGGATGATAGCCAACGTGCCCCTGCAGTTGTTGAATTTGGAGCAGGAAGAGGCTATTTAACTCAGATGCTAGCAGACTGTTATGGCATCAAAAAAGTTTTTCTTGTTGAGAGGAAGTCATATAAACTTAAGGTTGGCTGAGCTTCATTTCTGCATATGCTAGCATTATATTTTCCATTGTTTCATGAAGTAAATGTGGTACCTATTGAGCATGATTTCCTTGGGGCTTTATTTTGGTTCATATGTGATTCTTGTGTTTGCTCATTTCTTCTTATTGCAACTTCTAGGCTGATCGATCTTTGCGACAAAAAGAGAGCTTGTCATTAGAGCGATTAAGAATTGATAGTAAGCCTTTCTAAGTCTTGTCATTAGAATGTCCACTTTCTTTATTACTTTTATTCCATCTATTTTTCTAATGTTCTCGTGGTTCTATCTTTTGTAGGCATTCAATTTGATTCTATATGTCTTATCTTGCAGTCTTCACATTTCTCTTTACCTATTTTTTTTCAATTTGCACAATCGCATAAATTCTCCCATGTATACAGCATGTCCCTGGTACTATATTTAGCATGTCCTGCATAGTGTGTGTGTGTGTGAGAGAGAGAGAGAGGGAGAGAGAGGGAGAGAGAGAGAGAGAAGAGTGAAATATCCATGGTTATGGTATGAATTCTAATTGATGAAATAATCGATCGTCTTTAAACTTCAGAAAGACCTGTCTCTTATTTATGTGCAACAGTTATTGTCGACATATTGTATGTCTTACTATAGTAACTAGTTTAATTTACGAATGGAATAGGATTCCTCTGTGGCTTTTACTTCTACCACCTTGGTAATCCGATGACCATGGGAATAAAAAATCTATGTTTGATGAAGTGGTACCTTGATTGTTCAATATATGTATGATTTAGGTTCAGTGGTGTTTTTGCATTGCATCCAACGGCAGCGTGTTCTACTTATGCAGTTGAGGACTTGGACCTGAAAGCTGTCGAGTCTTTACATGGAGTCCACTATCTAGCTATTGGGAAGCATCTCTGCGGGCCAGCAACTGGTGAGCAATAATTTTCAGTTTTCCATGCATGGTAAAAACGAGTATGGGACATTGAGACAAAATAATCTTGACATCGGTGAAAACTTTTACTTGCTGTTTCAATGTTTTCTTCCTTGTAATTCTTTGTGGTAGATTTGACACTGAGATGTTGCGTGCCCGAGCGAGTCAGCAAGAGTACCTCAGAATGTGGGGGTGAAAAAACGTACCTTGAGGGTTTTGCTATAGCAACTTGTTGCCATCATCTCTGCCAGTGGAAGCATTACATAAGTAATTGGCATTCCTCGAGTCTTCCTTCTTAACCTTAATGGTATCATTAATATAAATTGTTTCCCGTTCAAGCTGACCGTGTGTAATTGCTTCCAGATAAAGAATTCATGCTCGGTCTGGGAATTTCTAAAGAAGAGTTTAACGCAATCACCTGGTTCACCAGTTGGGCAGTCGATGGTGATCATGGAGCAGAAGTTTCAGACAGCGGATTGCATCTGCAGCTCAGGTAGCCTTCTCTTCCTAAACTACTGCACTTCCTGCTGCCCATTTTGACATCTTTGCTGGTCTTTTAAATCACATCATTAAACACAAATCCAGTTCAACTCTGATCTCAAGGGTTGAGAGCTGTGTTAATTACTACATAAACCGTCGGTAAAGTCTTGAGTTCAACTAAAAGTCATTGAAGTTAGATATTTAAGTTAGTCGTCACTCTATTCATCTCCATCAAAATTAAGTATAACTCGATTTGGTAAGTTCATCGAGATTCCATCTCGCTTGCTGTATGTTTTGTACATTTGGTTGGGCAGGGAGAAAGATGAGCAATCTGGTACAGGCGCAGCAGCGGGTGTGGAAGGTGTTGTGAGAAGCATGCAAGCAGTTGAAAGAGCTGCGCTGGGTTTCATGTGCAAGCAGATCATTGACAAAGGAAGGATGGCATGGGGAAGCCGAAATGGCCTGGAGGCTCGTCTGGTTAAGTACGTAGCACCCACCATCTCTCCTGAAAACCATTTACTGATGGCCAAGCGCATCATTTGAATGTACCCAAAAAGGTTCTTCTTTTCCTCTTCCCTTTTCTTAGCTCAGTGAGACATTAGCCATTCCCCCTTGCGGGTTTAATCAAATGCCTCATTTCTTTGAGTAAAATTACAGATAGATTGAGATCCTTCTCCCTACTTGAAGTGTAAAAAAACTGTCTTTAACTTCTTAAACCTTGTATTACAGAGAAGTGAGGCCGCCATTAAAATGGGGGAAGCAGGAGGTGCAATCTTTTTCAGTAGAACTTGGCTTTGACTACTCCCCTCCTCTCTGCCGTTGGTGGGTGGCGGCTGCCTTGTGCTCCAAGCTGCGGTAGGTGAGGCGATGAAATTTCATTACTCGGAACTGACAGCAGTGGGAAGAAGCTCCCTCACGCCTTGTAGACGTTGTAGTCTAGTCCTTTTTGGGTGTCTTTGGCTACGGCATCTTTATCCTCTCGACTGAGATAGATAGACAGAGACATCGTTTTGGCATTGCTTTCCCTCTTGTTTCAATTGTTCTTTTCATACCAGTTGGCTAGTCAAATCGCATGGCCTGAACTTTGACATTAAAATGCCATAATAGAGGCGTATATTATACCTATAACCCTTCTTTAGTTCTTTTAATTCATTCGTGATTTGTGACACGGTAACCAAGCAAGCACATCAAAATTGTGTTACTGTGTGAAATTCCCGCTAAACTACAAGCTTTGCCGCGCTTCCAATAACGGATCTTTTCGTCTTCACACTCGCACAGTGAAGTTTCGTCGACAAATTCTCTTCAGCGTCACCCCACACGACACCACTGTTCTTCACAACTCTTCTCAGCTGGATCTTATCTGTATATATACATCCAACTATCCATATCCATTATCAGTACAATAACCTCAAAATCAACCATCACCATCACCACCAGCCAGCAAAGTAATCCGAGCTTCAAACCCACAAATGGAAACAGGTCCCCAAGGCACCATCCTCTTCTTTACCGTCGGCCGCACCGACTACGGCTTCGACGTCTTCTCCCGCCAGCTCCTTCCCTCCATTTCTGCCACCGACCGCCGCCTCACCGACGGCATTTCCGTCAATTTCAACGCCCAATTCAACGATGACGAACTCAATCCTTCCATCGTCTTCGTCTCCGAGCGAAACGGCTCCCCTCGAATTTATCACATTGCAGCCGGCGCCGGAATCCCCAAACCACTACCACATTCCGGCGATACTACCCTTTTCGTCGACAGGCCCATCGTCAGGAACCGCCGCCTCTACTTCGTCTCTGCTCACGAAAAACCCAATTTGCCCTTCCAAAGTTGGTCCGCTCTCTACTCCGTCGAGGATTACGAATCCCCAACCGCCTTCCCACGGCGATTGACACCTCCAGGGGCCGTCGACTACAGCCCGGCCCTGTCCCGCTCCGGCGATTTCATCGCCGTCGCGTCGTACGGATCCCGTCCTTGGGGCGGCGAGTTTCAGGAGCTGCAGACCGACATCGTCGTGTTCCGCGGATCCGATCCGGAGAAGCGCGCCGTCGTCTGCGAGCGCGGCGGGTGGCCCTCGTGGTCGGGGGATTCGGCGATTTTCTTCCACCGCCAGGCGGAGGACGGCTGGTGGAGCGTCTTCAGGGTCGAGTTCTCCCCTGACAATTTCCTCGATCTCGTATCTATCCCGACCCGCGTCACTCCGCCTGGAGTTCACTGCTTCACTCCCGCGGCGATGCACGACGGCGGCAGTAGAATCGCCGTCGCGACTCGGCGGAAAGGGAGTAAATACAGGCACATCGAGATCTTCGACCTCGAATCGGGGGAATTTTCGCCGGTTACAGAGCCTGTAAACCCTAATTCCCATCATTACAATCCTTTCGTCAGTCTCGATTCCAAATTCCTCGGGTACCACCGGTTCAGAGGCGAGTCGGGTCCAGGGGAGACGACGATTCCTCGCCTGGACCCGGTCGCTTCCCCAATCAAGGACCTCCGGATGGTGAGGATAGCCGGAGCTTTCCCGGCGTTTTCTCCCGGCGGCGATCTCGTCGCGTTCAATCCCGGGTTCGGAGGATTGAGAGTGGTGAAATCGGACGGCTCGAAAGAATGGACGCTGGTCAAAGACCGTACCTCGTTTGGTAACTCGTGGAGCCCCACGGAGAGGCACGTGATCTACACCTCGATGGGCCCCATCTTCGCGTCGACCGATACGACGGTTCAGATCGCTCGAGTCACGTTCGATCCACGCGATCTCGGATCGGAAGCCACCACCACCAGTCAAGAGGTGGTGCCTTCCGAGGTCAAAATCCTGACAAGGACTGACACGGGGAACAACGCATTCCCGTCGTGCTCTCCTGACGGTAAATTCGTAGTGTTTCGATCTGGACGATCTGGATATAAAAATCTATACGTGGTGGATGCCGTGGAAGGCGAACATGACGACGATGGAAGCGTGCGTCAGCTGACAGAGGGGAAGTGCATCGATACGATGCCGTCCTGGTCCCCCAGGGGCGACCTCATCGCCTTCTCCTCGAACAGGCACAACCCCAGCAATACGGAGGCGTTTAGCATCTACGTGATCAGGCCCGACGGATCGGATCTGAGGAGGATCCACGTGGCGGATGGGGATGCTGACAGGGAGAGGATCAACCACGTATGCTTCAGCAGGGACGGGGAGTGGCTGTTGTTCACGGCCAACTTGGGAGGAGTGACGGTGGAGCCCGTGTCGGCGCCCAATCAGTTTCAGCCATATGGAGACCTGTATGTGATGAGGCTGGATGGGAGTGGGTTGAGGCGGCTGACGTGGAATGGGTATGAGAATGGGACGCCAGCGTGGCACCCTAAATCTGATTGTGTGGAGATGAAGTTGGGAGACTTGCATTTGGGGGAAGGAGTTGGTGATAAGCTGACGGGCCAATTCGATGAACCTTTATGGATATCATGTGATATCTAAGTATTCCACAATGAGATCAATGTTTACTTAGTTATCTCAATAATTTGAACTTTCCCTTCTTTATTTATGAGACAATAAATGAAATTTGAGTGATTAATTATGTATATTCCTCTATTAATTAACTCTGTTTTACGAAATATTAGTTTTAGGGGTGGTGAGGTGGTGGTTAATTCGTGGTTTGTCATTTGATCCATCTGCAAATAATTCAAACCGCAATAGGTTGATGATTTATGTGGGTGGATCGTAGATCAAAATTTTTGTAACCGCACATATTTAGATAGGTGGGGATACCTGAATGATTCGCATCCCACTTTCACATGTAAAGAGTTGTTTCTTGTGTTTATGCCATCGAATAATCATCATATTACGTAACCACACTACACGTCGATCATTGCCTTTTTTAACAAAAGATAATCATATTGATTGAAGACACAAAATAAATAATATTTGTGAAATTCTACTATTAGGTACTATTTGTGTAATGTCCATCGAATATTCTGATGCAAATTATAAATTATTAATCGTATCAAAATAATAATAAAACGTTAATTTTTCGTACACACTTGGTTGGCGAGGTAATGAAATATTTGATATTCTACCACTGAAGTGAAATTCACACACTTAAAAAGTCACTTGTTTCCACCCACCTCAAACACTCAAGAACCTTATTCTCTAATCATCACCGTGCCAATTCTTATGGAGATGGGCCGAAATGAGGCTGGGGAAGGGCCCGCCAATCTTCCTTCCCTGCATACTAGTTCGGCCAAGCCCACAATCCTTTCTTTAATTAAACCGAAACCCACCTAAGCCCATACCTTGGCAGGTGCATTCAATTTAGTCCAAAACTCGTTGGACTTAGCCCACCCACCCATGACCCAACCCCCTAGTATGATATCTTTCGGGATAAAATCCAAGGCGTGGAGACTGGAGAGGAGTAGCGTCAGTAGGGAGTTTAGTTATGATATTAATGGTTTAATCACTAATCGCACTCTAATTCACTGTTACTGGAGGTTGAAATTTTTTTATCGGATTATTAAGTCATAAACGGCTAATAACAAATGGCTAGCGATTAACGATTAGGGTTGTTAACCAATCGAAATAGACAAAAATTCACATTCAACAAAGGAAACTATTTTCATCTGACCACTCAGCCCTCACCGACTTCAATCACCTTGTCTTCTCGGCCCAAACAAAGAATGAACATGAATTGCTTGTCGTCGAGCTATGTACCGTCCCTAGTTGCATCGACGACGAATGATTAATCGTTAAATTTTAACGGATCGACCAATACTGATTTTTTGTTTGGCGGGTAACTGTAATCCACATTATCAGTTAACAATTAACTACTAACGGACTCAACTATCACCCCAAGAGTCGGTGGTGGTTTTCGTTGAGAGAGCAATTTCTAAACAGAGTTGCTGAATGCATTGATTCTATACACATCTAAAATTGCTAGATTGAGTCTTTGATTGGGGATTCCTCCGCAAAACCTCACGAGTTACCCTTTTTCATACTGGATTGTTCTTATGTTGTGCATTTAAGTGGATGATATATAATGATCATTGCCTCTTCACTCATTCCACTTCCCGCTACTCGCTACTGTATGTGGATGATATTATATATGATTGTGCCTGCCATGTCGAGGGTATCGAATTGTTGACCGAAGGTCTTCATCGGTGCTTTTAAATGGAAAACGCGAAACAAATAGTAATCTCGTTGATCAAACATGTAATTTACACGACCATTCTCTCATTTGGGGGGGGGGGGGATTTGAGGACGTGAAATGGTAGTGAGACAAAAAGTTAAAAATAATTCATTTTTAATTGTCACATCATCTATCCAACAACCGAAGATAAGACCATCCACATCCATGAAATACAATTTATATTCCATATGTGGCCCCTACTGCCACATCAACAGCTTTTTCTATTTCACTACATATCACTTTCATTCCCTCTACATCCATGAAATTCACTATCTATTTCATATGGTGGGTCCAACTTACTTTTTAATACATCTATACATTTATATCTAACCTATATGATTTTACCAATTTAAGATGTATCAAATAATTAAAATAATATATTGTAATTGTTTAATTATCAATGATGAAATAAATTTATTAATTCATTAACAAATATATTATAGCTTTATTCATTGATTAAAAAAAATAACTTATGGAATTTAAATGGTAGACTTTAATAAAAATACATGAAACTTTTATTAAAGTCACAAGTACAATATTCAAATGACAAATTACAACACAATCACAATTTAAATAAACACACGTAAATAACACAATTACTATTGCAAATAAACACACTTAATACAAATACATAGAAATGATGCTAGATTAATCATCGTACCCTTCATCTCCGAATCGATTCCATATCTCTTCAATTAAATCGGATTATTTGTTGACCTATTACGAATCCTTGTGTGGTTCCAAAGATACTCATCATACTCCGGGAGATGATTTTGAGAAACTGTAGGCATCGAGACTTCGAAGTTCACGTCTTCATCTGTGTAATCAAACTGAGGAACATATGTATCTCGCTCATCTTCCACAATCATGTTGTGCACAATTATACATTTTATCTAACCTACATCATTCTACCAATTTAAAATGTATCACATCTTAATTGTATATATTTTAATTTTCTAAATATCGATAATAAAATAAATCTACCAATTCATTGAAAAATATATCGCAGCTTAATCATCGATTAAAAAGGACAGTTTTGAAAAACATATTGCATCTTAGTTGTAATTAACAAATGATAAATTGAAAAAAGGAAATAAAAAAATAAACACGACATCAAACGTACACATACACATGCCCTTTCATTTTACCATTTTTTTTAAATACAAATTTCAAAAGAAAATGAAAATGAAAAAAGGGAAATAGCAACAAAAGTGGGATGTAGCCCACTTGCTCTTCCATTTGCTATTTCACTTTGTGGAAGATCCCACTTTATAAAAGAGGTGCTCCAACAACCATGACAGAGACAAATGGGATTGCCACGTCAAAATGAAATGGCTCTTTGACAGCCGCTGCGGATGCTCTAACAATTGACAGTAACATAAGATGAATTTAATAAAATTGAACAATTCTTAATTAACAGGATAAGTATAAAATAGGATTTAGATCGATTGACTAACGAAAAAGAATAATCATTACAAACATGAAAGAAACTTTATAAATCAAGTGAACAAAATCCATTTTGGTCCCAAATCGGATCCAGTTAGAGGTCATTACGTGGTGCCCAAATTCCGAAACTCAAAAACATCATTGTCGTCATGCATTACGTCAAACGTTTGATTCCACATTCGAGATTCGAGGAAAAGCACCACCTGGGCTGTGCTGAGCTGTGCATTTCAATGCAATAAACAACCATTTTTTAATGATATCCATAATTCGGTCAGCGTAATCGTATCTACAAAATCCCAAAGCAGCTTGTCCTGTCCTCTTCGTCTTCCATAAAACCCACATGGCTTTGAAATTCTAAATACAATCCCAAAGGCCAAATCCCAGTTGCATACTTGCAATTCCCTTTTGAATTAACCATGATTAATAACATAATCGCAACTAAATTAATAACATTTCCCTCTTTTCCCTTATCATCTTCTCTCAAAGGTGTCAATTGACATCGTGTAGGGCAGTTACTCAGACCTGTTTTAAGACGAATATGCTAACCACAATCTCGTAACATGTGGTTAGCGGTTACCCATTAACCTCATAATGCAGGTAGCAGTTACCCGTGATTATCCACTAAAACCCGCATTACTTAGTGGCGAAAAAACAAAGAAACACAAATAAAAAAAATCCTAAATAAATTATTGCCTCCTCATCCTCCTCTTTGCTAAAATCTCCAACACCAATAGTTCACATAAAGGAGCTCCATCATCAATGGCTACACTTGGAGGTAAAGAAGATTTATCTTTCCTTCCACTTGCGTGTTCCCTATAAAAATCCAGACAATCAGTTATACGAAAGATGCAACATAAACAAAACAACAATGACGAACTCTTCTTCCTTCCAGTTGGAGCGGTGAAGCACCAAGATGTAGCAGCATCACAACAACAACGACAAATTGGAACCCTAGAAATTAGAACAGGTAGGTGACAACTTTTCCTTTGCCAAATTGGAATGACTGATAGGAAAAACATGTTGGGTCGAGCTTGGGATTTGGAATTTAAGATTAGGGGGTTGGGTTGGTTGCCATTAGGGTCGAGTTTAAGAGTGTTATTTCCATATTGGGTCGAGTTTAGTAGGTGCAGTTATATAAATGGTGATTAGCGATTAATTAGACAAATTTCTCGTATTCGATGGTTAACCGCACAACCGCAAAATATGTTAATATTATTAACCATACCCTTTTAAATATCCTCTCAATCACATGCAATATATTGTTAACCACTAATCACTCTATTGCGATTCGGTTACGGTTAAACCAAAAAACCATACCATATTGACAGCCTCATTCTTCTCCTATTCCTTCCCTTTTACTTCGCTTGAGTTACAACAATGGAAGGAAAAGGTGATCTCTCACCTCCAAGAACAAAAGGAAAAATACAATTCACAAAAAAAAAAAAACAGATAAAAGGGAAACCCGCCAAATTGTGAATTTAATTAGTCGAGGAGGTCATGTGAAGCGCAACAAGAGAGGCATAGAATCCATCTTTGATGTTGATCAAACTTTCATGCCTCCCTTTCTCCACGATCACCCCATTCTTAACCACGGCGATCACATCGGCCTTCTTGATCGTCGACAACCGATGCGCGACGACCACCGTCGTGCGATTTACCATCACTCTGTCCAGTGCGTCTTGTACAACTTTTTCCGATTCAGCATCCAATGCACTGGTCGCCTCATCTAGCAACAAGATCTTCGGATCCTTAACGATGGCTCGAGCTATGGCTACTCGTTGCTTCTGGCCCCCGGATAGCTGCACTCCTCGCTCCCCAACCATCGTATCGTACCCCTGCAACACGATAATTCGCGTGTTAAACCAGTTCGTTCAAATAACTCGAGAACCAATTAGTGGGATTTCGGAGTATGGATTTTTACCTGTTGTAGGCCACTGATAAACTTGTGTGCATTTGCTAGTTCTGATGCCGACTGGATTTCAGATTCCGTTGCATCTCCTTGCTTCCCATAAGCAATGTTGGCCCGAATGGTCTCATTGAACAAAGTGGGTTCTTGGCTCACAAGCCCCATTTGCTGTCTCAGCCATTTGATGTTCAAGGTCTGGATTTCCACTCCGTCAAGGGTTATCCTTCCTGAATCTGGATCATAAAACCTTTGCAGCAAAGCAATAACTGTGGACTTCCCACTCCCACTCTCCCCAACAAGAGCCACGGTCTAAATGGAGATAAAAAGAAGCCATAATCAGAAATGTCTAGCTTATGATTGACTGATTGATTATGGAACTTGAAGTCTCAGTCTTTTCTTTATTACCTTGCCAGAATGAATAGCCAAGTTGAGGTCTCTGAAGATCTGAATGTCTGGCCTAGAAGGGTAGCAGAAGCTAACGTGCCTGAGTTCAATGTCTCCTTTCACCGCGGCTAGTGTCGTCCCTGATTCGTCACAGGGATCGATCTTCGACTCCCTGTCTATGATTGAGAAAATGGAAGCCACAGCAGATTTGGCCTTTGAGGAATCAGGCCCAAATGAACTTGATTGGGACACTGCTAGAGCTGCCATTGTCAGGGCAAAGAACACCTGAACCAGACAATTGATGAACCAGTTAAAGCACAGTCTGCAACTTGTAATGGCTACATAGAATGAAAAGAACCCCTTTTTTTCTTCTTCCCCAAAATGGGAACTGACCTGAAAGACATCGGAGAACGTTGTTTTGCCCTGCTTCACCAGCTGAGCACCAGCGTAGAAGCTGGTTGCATAGAAACAGAAGAGCAGAAAGAACGAAAGCCCGAATCCAATCCCGCTGATGAGACCTTCCCTGATTCCTGTGTTCTTAGGCCCCTCACATTTCTTCCTGTACAGCTCCATCACTTTCTCTTCTGCACAGAAAGATGCCACTGTTCTTATGCTCCCAACCGCATCGTTCGCCACCTGACTCGCCTCTTCATACATCATCTGCCAACAACAAACAGCAACAACGATTGAGAACAACGCAGTCAAAAGTACGATTCTACGTAGAAGCATTTTGGTGATCTAGAAGCGTAAAAGCATAAATTACCTTTGCATCTGCACTGAATCCTTTCATGAACTTGAGCTGGAGATACCCATTCATCCCTATCAACGGCACCAACGCGAGGATGATCAGAGCAAGCTGCCAACTGGCCGTGAACGCGATCACCAAACCAGCAACAAGAGAAGCGATGTTCTGCACCGTCTGTCCAAGCTTGTCGCCAACTAGGGCGCGAACCGTGGCGGCATCCGCCGAGAGCCTGGCACCAATTGCGCCGCTCGAGTTCTCCGGCTCGTCGAACCAGCTCACCTCCATGCGCAGCACTTTCTCGAAGCAGATCGACCTCACCCTCTGGATCAGCCTGCACCCAGCCACGCTGAACAAGTAGGTCTGCGTTGGGTAGATCAGCAGCGAAGCGACGCCGAGGGTTGTGAACATGAGCGCCCAGAATTGGGTGTCCTTTTTCAGCTCGTTGGGCGGCTCGTAGAAAGATCTGATGGCGCGCGAGATCAAGATGCCGAAGAGTGGGAACATCACCCCGTTGCCTACCGCGGCGATGGCTCCGCCGATCAGCACCGGGATCTCGGGCTTGTTCAGGTACGCCAGTCGCTTAATCGAAACATCTGGCGCATCCTGTGAACGAACAAACACATCATTTAGTCTCAATAACTCGAGTTGCTAGAACAAAAAAAAATTTGTCAGTTTACATAAATTGAATATATCATCCCTTGTACTAAACCATTGTTCGTATTAGAGTGCGTCATAAGTACTAAAGAAATGATGTATATGAAAACTCATATAGACCTTCACTGGGGCAGGTGATGCTTCCATGTCATGTGCAGGGTCGCCTCCTGTGGTGTCGATTCCTGTTGGGAGGCCGAAGGAGACCGAGAAGGAGCGGCGGCTGCTGCCACCTACCCCGCCGGATGATCCTCGACTAAGGGATCGCTGCGACATTCGGAGGCTGGACTGTCTGAAGGACTCTGGGTTCATATCGGAGGGTTTCTTGCTGTTGTTGTCTTCTGCGTCCGACGGTCTGTTGATCTCCTGCAGCCGAATGAGCTGCGCGTATGCTCCTTCTGGGTCCTTGAGCAGCTCGTGGTGCGAGCCTGATAATCGGATAATTGTAAAGTGTCATGACAAATTGGATAGTGAACATGTTTCTATGCAACAATTGGTTAAGATGTTAGTGTTACCCATACCTTTTTCAACCATCTTTCCACGATGGATGACTGCGATGGTATCAGCGTTCTTGACAGTGCTCAAACGATGAGCAACAATCACAGTTGTTCTGTCCACCATGATCCTGTCCAGTGCTTCCTGCACAACCTTTTCGGACTCTGCATCGAGTGCACTTGTTGCTTCATCCAGAAGCAAGATCCTCGGGTTCTTGAGAATAGCCCTTGCTATGGCGATTCTCTGCTTCTGTCCACCAGACAGTTGAGTTCCATGCTCACCAACCATGGTATCCAGCCCCTGGAATATGGCAAGTTTAAAGATCGAAGTTACATGAGTCATCCAAACAGCTCAAAATTTAGACATCACTTGTATCTGTAAGTTTTTACATAAGAACGAACACAGCCATGCATCGCAACTAGTACCTGAGGTAGTTTATCAATGAACTTAGCAGCATTAGCAAGCTCGGAAGCAGCTCTTATCTCTTCAGTGGTTGCATCTTCTTTCCCATATGCAATGTTGTCCTTAATGCTTGATGTGAACAGAGCGGGTTCTTGGCTAACAAGCCCGATTTTACCTCGGATCCATTTCAGCTGAAGTTCTTTGAGGTTAATCCCGTCAATGAGAACTTCACCAGCTAGTGGATCATAAAACCTCTCTATCAAACTAATCACAGTCGACTTCCCACTCCCACTTTGTCCAACCAAAGCTGCAGTTGTTCCGCTCTCAATCGAAAGAGAGAAGCCATTGAATATCTGCTCATCTGGTCTCGCTGGATAGTTAAAGTGCACATCTTTCAACTCGATATCCCCTCGAATGTCTTCCAATACCTTCCCCTTAGGGTCGTAGGCATCGATCTCCGGCTTCCTGTTGATGGTCTCGAACATTTTATACGCTGCAGCTTGACCAGCTGCAAAAGCAGTCAAAGAAGGAGAAGACTGCCCAAGTGACCTGAAATTGTTCAAAAATATGTAGATGCTTAATGATCTTGTCACAGTTTCACATTTCAATGAACAATTCAAGACATATAACTACTCATAGAGAGCAAAATTACTCACATGGAACCAGTCAAGACAGCAATGATGACATTGAGAACTTCGCCTCCAGTATACCCTTTCTCCAAAATCATCTTCCCGCCAAACCAAATAGCCAGACCATAGCTAGCAAACATGATGAACATAAGCATCCCAAGGCCTAAGCCAGTAGCCAATCCTTCACTGGCACCAGATTTATAGGCAGTAACAAGATGCTTCTTGTAATTCTCTATGGATTGCTTCTCCCCTGTAAAGGACGCAACCTGGTGGTACAAGTAGTAGTAGTATTAGTGTCAAAAACACAAAAAACAGTCAACATACATCAACTTGGAAGATTTCATGTCGAATCAGTGGACATACTATTCGTATCGATCCAATGGTCTGCTCAACCACGGTCGACGCTTTAGCATATGCCGATTGTCCCCTGGTTGTCATCCTAGAAACCATCAAGGAAATGACAGCCCCAGTGATCACCAGCAAGGGGATTGTGCTCAGCATGACAAGGGTAAGAAGCCAGCCTTTGATGAATGATATAACGAACCCTCCGATGAACGTCGAGAACAGCTGAAGGAACTTCCCTACCTGTAGAATCAAACAACCATCTACATCTTAACATCATAACTCCTGAGAACAAGCGCGAAAAAGCGCTACGAAAAAAAGTGTACCTTCTCGCCCATGGCGTCCTGAATAAGAACAGTGTCACCAGACATTCTGCCCACAACCTCTCCTGTGTTTGTTTCCTTGTCGAAAAATGCAATGTCTTGCCTCAATATGGTCTTCAAATACAACCCCCTAATCCGAGCTGCTTGTCTCTCCCCCGTCACCATCCAGCAAGTTACCTCTGCACAACAACAACAATCAGTCCGAATTTTCGACATAATTGTTTTCGTACAATACAATATCCATCTGATACATTTCATCTTTGTGTGAACTTACGAAGAAAAGCTAGCACACCAGTCCCCACTGCCAAGTAGACGAACTTGAGAGCCACCTATTAAGTTCACCATGTCAACAATTTGAGTAATCAATTGAAAGGCTATTATTATCATTGATGGAAAAGATGTTTTGGTAGGGTTTATTACCTTGGAAACCACAGAGACAACATCTGAGTTGTTCTGGTTTTGGCCAAAGGAATCAGTGAGCTGCCCAAATAGAATCGTCATCAAGGGCATGGCGACCCCATTCCCAATAGCACCAATGGTTCCAAGGATCATCAGCACAACATCAATGGAATCGGCGAAGGAGAAAAGCTTGTGGAACGGAACTGTTTTCCCGGTCTCCTCTTTGTTCTTCCCTCCGCCGTTCTCCTCTCTCTCGTGGCTGGTTGATGCAGAGGCAGAGGCCTCGTTACCATTACTGTTCCCGGCATTCTCCATGGCCGGGATTGATTACACCAACAAGCTAAGGTGAAGGAAAACGAAACCTCGAAATCAGAACTCTTTTGTTTTGTTTACAGACAACCATTCATGAAGCGTTTCAAAACCATTGTTGAACCTCAAGAATCACAGGAAATTTGACAGGAGAGGCAGAGTGGGGATGAACGAAAAGGAGAAACTTTAAGGAGATGAAAAACAGGATCTTTTGACCATAAATGGTGGTGGGGAAAAAGGAAAGAAGAAAAATTTGTAAAACTGACTTCATTAATAGAACAATGCTGAAGCTGACACTCAGCTGTTTCACATTCAAAAACAATGAATGCTTTTTTTTTATTTTCATACCAAAACAAAACTGATGAAAGCTTTCGGCTTTCCATCACCAACCCAAAAACTAACAGAAACCCAGAAAGGGAAAAGAGAATAAAGATGAAGAAACAGCAGTAAAAATAAGCTGGAATGAAAGGAAAAAGACAGTTTCGATCTTGAAAAAACAGAGTACATACAAGGAAACAGAGCAATGTTTCAAGAGGAGTGATAAACTCACAGAGGAGGCAAGTTGATGACTTTTCCTTTTAGTTTCGGAGAGTATACAAGAATCCCAGAAAGGAAAAGAGAATAAAGAGGAACAAAAAGCAGAGCAAAAGAAGACTAGAATGAAAGGAATAAACAGTTCCGATCTTGAAAAGAAAAAAAACAGAGTACAGACAATGAAACAGAGCAATGTTTCAAGAGGAGTGAAAAACTCACAGCGGAGGAGGCAAGTTGATGACTTTTCCTTTTCAGTTTTGGATCTGAATAAAATGGGTTTGAGCTTTTCGTTTCCTTTTCTTTTCTCTTTTGCCCTGGGGATGAGATTGCGGCAAGCCAAGCCTTGGCTTTTTGCTTTGCTTATGAGCTGGGCTAGCCTGTGACAGAGCAACAAAAACAAAACGAAATCGCCCACTCTATATATATCTGGTAAATCCGTGCTAGGAAAGTAAAGCACCAGCAATAAATGGGAAATGAATGACTTGGGAATGGCGGAAGTCAAACTTTGGTTCTTTGTTTTTTTCTCGATTCTCTTTTTCTTTGCTTCCACAGCAAGGATCGAGAAGCGTCACCACCATACTCTGAATTTAAATAAAGAGATGGGAGCTCAAGATTGGCTGCCGGCGACTATTCGGCGACCAACAGTATTATAACATGTTAACAATGCATATGCTCATTTTTTTCCGCCATGGAAGTACTTTAACAATCGGTCGATCCTGCCCCATTCCACAATCAACTTCAGTGTATCTAAATAATTAGTGTTTTTAACAAAACAGGACGTCCAGCAGTTGAAATCTCACAAAAATACATTAACATTTTGGTGTAAATGAATTCCATAAGTTTGAGTAATTCATTTTGAAATGAAATATTTTTGTGTTTGGTATTAAAAAGAATCCATTTTCAATTCTAAATTTTGAATTCTACGGAATTGGAACTAGTGATGGCAATTCCGAGGAATTGAGATAAAATTTCCAAATGAATTCCACAAGTATTTACTAATTATAATTAAATGACATGATTATCCTCTTTTATTAACTAAATTACTTATACATATGACATACCAAACACAGAAATTAATTTGATAATGAATTCTACATGACACTTCAATGATTTGAATATAACATACCAAACATAGGATTTCAT
This sequence comes from Linum tenue, assembly GCA_946122785.1. Lineage (NCBI taxonomy): Eukaryota > Viridiplantae > Streptophyta > Magnoliopsida > Malpighiales > Linaceae > Linum > Linum tenue. The sequence goes on from CAMGYJ010000009.1 coordinate 741,331, forward strand.
TTGACAATGAATTCTACACGTTAATTCATTTTACAATGAAATGAATTCTTGATTCATTTGGTACCAAACGGTCTGTAAGAATTTATTAATTCTATCCGCATTCATAGTTGTAAAGTAGCAAATAGTCTACAAAACTCAAGAGAATAAGAAAAATAGTTATACAGAACAAATAATCTACTATGTTTATCAAAAAAAATTAGAAAAATAAGAACATCAAAATATTTTGAAGCTCGTAACATAGGTAACATAGAAGAAATAACAAATTGAGATAGTCGATTTCACCTTGATTATTCCTCTGAAAATCTCTATGTTGAACGCTAAACCACTTCACTTTAGCATAGTCATCACAAATTATGCTCGGAAGGTCGGTTGGACGCGACAATGCACAAAAAAGCACCAATGAATAATCCAGCAAACACGATGATTATATTAAACCAACACAAAGGGTTTTTATTTTATTAATGGATTTGGACGGAAACTAACGAAAGAGTGACTAAATGTGACCTGTTTCAATAATTCAGGTGATCAAAATTGATATTAAAATTTTTTAGTACTAAACATGATAAGATTTAATAATCTACTGACCAAATGTGACATTTACCCCTATTTGTGTGTCAACAAGCACATTTTTAATACTTTTTTACCCTGTTTTAATCGCGACGTTAAATTTTAAATTCTTGAACTAAAAGAAACGTTACTGATTTATGTTTGTGAATGTCAACCTGATAGCCGAATTGCACATATAGACAATAAAGGAAAGTTGTACCTGCCCTTTGTTTTTATACCATTTGTTTCTTCTCTATTTTGAATGGATTATGTATGAAATGAACACATATAATTTTTTGATACAACTTGGCACAGAAAACAGATCATGATGTGCGCCACCAGTACCAAGTCATTGTCAGTGCCATAGCCAAATTCTAACAGCGTCATTCGATTTGCAAGCAAAAACCATTAAACTAGTGAGAAAAAAGATTTTAAGCAAAAATAACTAATAAGAACGGAAGAAAGAAAACTGTGTTCCTCTTCAACATGTCAAATTCTATCAACATTTGTCATCAACTCCCCAACAACTGATTCACTACAACCAGAATTCAATCTAAAACAGAAAACAGCCACTATCATCTCAACTCAGCCATCATCATACTTGGCAATAAACAAGCGCAAAATTTGCTCACCTCTGCAGTCTGATCAGGCATCTACAAAACGATTCATTCACAACCCAATAAACACATCTGTGCATTTAACTTCTCCATTCAAAGGTTATCAATCTGGTATCCTCCACCGACTGTATCTATGTAAAGAGGTTCTTGCTCCCACCTTTCCTCCAAACCCCGCGCACAGGCACCCCTCCAGCGGCATCATCTGAAGATGCTTCGCCTACTAAACCAGGACCCAGGTCATGGTCGGAATTCTTCTTGCCTAAGATCACCTCCATTGACCCATCGCCCAGCCTCGCCCTATGGAACTTTGAAGTTTTCTTCTTTTTCATATTTCCATCGCCAGATGAAGTGGACCGTTGCTGACCGCCTGATTCCCAATTATCAACAGTCGAACTAGACTTTCCTTTAGAGTTCCGATAACCATCCTTGGATAACACCTCGACCAGCTCTTCTGCCACAGGTTTCTGTTGTTGTGACTGCAGTGTCCGAACCGTGTTCATAATGTTATCGGCTAATTTATCCCTTGAGCTGCTGCTGCTGTTGCTGCCTTCTGAAGATATTCCCTTGCCCTTTTTAGTAGAGTCTTTACCCTTTTCCTGGCGGCCATTCCTTCCCAAACTAGCAGCAGCATTGTAGGTGTCAACCAGCTCCTTCTGCTTCTGGGGATCAGGGCAAAGTCTAGCTAACTCGAGAACAAGATGAGACAACCCATACTGCTGCACATATCCCAAGTACTCTTCAGTGTCGACAGAGCCCTGTCGATACTGACCAGAAATCTCTTTGAAAGAAGCATACATTGCCTCATCGTGATGTAAGGCGTCACGAATTTTCTCAACCAGAGATTTGTTTGCAGTTTGAACATCTCCAGCATTAACCACAGCCTTCTGCTGACTACTGGAGGGTGCTTTAACCACAGCCTGCTGCTGACTACTGGAGGCTGCTTTGTGTACTTGCACCGCGGAGACTGGAGGGAAATCCGAGTCAGGGGGCTTTTTCAGTAACCTAGTACTCTCAGCAAGACTTGGGGCTGATGCAGAATGACTCATTCTGCCACTAGTGCTCACTAGATTACCAGCAGAGATATGTCCAGCAACTGACACGGGTGCTCGAACAGGGGAAGGACTTGCACGACTTGAAAGTGGAGGAGGTGCAGTAGAAATACTGTGAGAGCTTGATGGCACATTATTATTTATCGCTGGCCACTGTGATGAACCACCACTAACAGAGAGGGGCACACGGGTTGTAGCCCATCCCTTGGCTGAGTTGACAACAGTTGCCTTTTTGTTCTTGCGTCTGAGATGTGCTGCCATAGTGTTGTTTGGTAAACCTTCTGGTTCTTGTGTGGGCTTCTGCTGCTGGCTACTACTACTGCTGGGGCCCGTAGCAAGGGGAGGAAAGGCGGACTCTTGCAGAGCACCATTCCTACTGTGCCCTAATGCTTGAAGATATCTTGAAGGCGTGGATGAGTCAGATAGAGTTAATGAGTCTAGAGGCTCACTGAGTGGATCCATATAAATACCATCTCCAGAATCAGCTGCTGTTTGTGTACCAGATGACGGCAATGGGGGATCAGCGTAAGAGGTATCCAGACTTGCCTGAATTGCCATGGAAAGTTGGTTATCAGAATCATCACGCCGAGATGGGCGGCCCCTTCCACGACGGGCATCTTGTTCACGATGAAAACGGAAGCTGGTTGGTATCTGAAATTGCAATCAATCACCAAAGTTGTCAACAAACAAGAAGAACAAACAGAGAAAACAGGACAGACCATACCAAACAAATAATACTGGGTGTGTAGAACCAGACACTAAGAAGACTGAGTTTGAGAATAAGGAAAGATATACATACCTGTAGAGCAGCATTACGCTTCGAACGGGACATACGCCCAGCATGTTCGATGGTATTATGCCTCTGAAAGATTCAAGAACAAAGTTTGATAAGTAGGCTGGATAAAAATGCAGGACAACTGCATTGCAGAAGCACAATATCCACTTCTCATGAACATACTGACCTTCATTTCAGATTCACTTTGAAAAACAACAAACTTTTTGGCAAGACATGACTCATCCTCACAAAGGAAATGGTCTCCGCGGAAGTGCATCTGCAAATAGAATAGTTTCACTCAGTTAGAAAGAGCAAGAGTTACAAAATAAGTTTCAATCAATCGGGTTAAACAACAACGATGAATTGGACATAAAAGAACAGAGCTCACCTCTAGGTCATCGTAATTTCTGTAATACTCATATTGTCCAGGGTGCTGCCTGTATTCGACATAAGCTACAGCGGTTAATTTCAGGAAGTTGACGAAGTAAATTATTCCAACATTATGATAAACAAAATGGTGGCACACCTTTGGCATATATGACAGGTATAGTGGTCCCTAGACATATGCGAGTATAACTCATTTTCACCATAGAATGATGACTTGCAAAATTCACATTGGGGATGACCCATAAAGCCACCTCTTTCACTTTCACTACCATCCACCTCAGAGTTCCCTGTGCTGCTGTGCTGATTAAGCTGTGATCTGCTATACAACTTCTGCTCACAAATAAATACCTGTAAATGGCAGAGAAGCCCAAGGAATTCAGACGAGAAACAATAAAAAATCCAACATATTCTGCCTCACTTGCACCAAAATTTCAGCTTTAACAGTTCACACTACCAAGCTACTCAAATACAAAGCCAGACAAGGCATCAAAAGATAAAGAAGTACAAAACTTTGTGATGCTATTTTATGTGAGCTTGCCAACCCTTGCAAATTATACACCTAGGGCAGAACTTTAAGTAACAGTTGCAGTAAAACATCAAGAAGACTGAGAAAGAATTACCCGAGTGAATCTGAACCCTTTCAGATTCTAAAACAAGTACTACCACATAACATGATAACAATAAAGCTAAAACCAAATGACACAAAAACAATCAAAATCAACGGAGAGTGGATCATTCTACCTTCCGCCCTTCCAAACATAGGCTGCACATAAACAACTTATGTTTGTGAAACAAATGACCCTTCAGCTGTTCAATGTTCCTAAACCTGGAGCGACGCTTTGTGCCATCATTCGTCTCCTCCTCCATGTTGTCACATACACTGCACGAGAGTCTGCACATTGCCTTGATCATCTTGTAGTGGTCCACATCATCAAAAAACGCCTGTGTATCCTCATGGTACCAATACGACCCGCTCCTGCCTTCCCTAGGTTCAGAAGGAAGGACTGCGAAGTCATTGATCATCCTTGTATAGTCTCCCAGAGCCTGCACATATCACAGGTTACAAACAGAAAGTGATCATCACCAACACCAAAGCCATTGAAGCAAATCAATGAGGACCCTCAGCGGCATTCCCCAAGAGAACCCTTCAGGAGGCTACATCCACCGGGCAGAACCAAGTACAAGTTGCAAAAATCGTTTCTTTATGACAACCCAATTACTGAAGTAACAAGCACTGAAAAACGTATCCGCATGTGAGAAATCAGCTCCAACATTCAACCAAGTCCCAGAATTCCCAACAGCCCATCTTAACAAACATCGCATAGGTATCAAAGAAGCTGTTAGATTGACGAGGAGCAGGGGGGATTGTTCCTAACCTTGGTGACAAAAACGACATCGGACTCCGCCTTGCAGATGCAGCACCGCCGATCATCGCAGATGAAGCGAAGACGAACGACGCAGGTAGAGCAGACGTCGCGATGGCCGCAGGCGCCGTAGGCAACCCATTCCAAGGCATCGGCACACACAGCACAGCTATCGTCCATATTACTCCGATCGGTCGCTCTTCGCCTCCCCTTGCTGAAACTAGCGAGAAAAACTTAGGAAAGGGCCTCCGCCGATCGGGAAGAAGGAGAGAGAGCCGGGGAAGATCGGGAGACAGAGGGATCTAGGGTTTCCAAGGAAGAGAAAGAACAATCAAAACGCGAACTGCAGAGAACAAAGGAGAAGGATAGAGGGGTAGCCCAAGAGTTTCGTGAAAGAGAGATTTTTTTTTTATTTTATTCTCGAGAAATTTATTATCCCTCCTCTTTGGTTACGTTCGCTGGTTCCTTGGTGGGCACTGCTACGTATTTATTTGGGCTACTAGTCCTATTGGCGGGCGGCAATGCTGATAGTTTAGCGGCCCAACCAATCTTTCCTTGTTCTTTATGTAAAAGAATCGAGATTCACATCCTAATTCAGAGCGGATTAATGATTAGGATTCACATCTTTGCTAAGAAGTAAGGACCCTTTCTGGTGGCTTCTCCGTCAGATCAACGGGTAGATGATCGAGAGAGAGAAGCGATGATGGATGTCGTCGTCACCCTCAGTCTCTCTACTTATGTTTTACATGGACGGAGAAGATAGGAGAAGAGGTGGCGACTAGGATTTGGTTGTTCGAGAGTGAAGGAGAATAAAGGCTATATTTTCTTCTGGTCTTTTGTTCATAGAGAGAGTTGATTCGTTTTTTATATGTAGAGAGGAAAAAACAGAGTGGCGAGAAGACGAGAGTGAAGAGAAGAAGGGAGTGTGCATCTAGGATTTTTCTTGCTCGTCACTTTACGTTTATAAATTCTCTAAAAAGACAATTATTCCCCTTGCCTTTGTACATATCCACAAACCTATCACCATTCTCTCTTTTCAGGCGGGTAGGCACTTCACATGATATAGCAAACTCCAAGTTCAAGTTTACTTACTTTAAACAACTAAAACTAACACCAAATGATTAAATTGATCAAGTTTCAAAATGAGAAAACTCACTCTAGTAATGATTCCCCCTAGTCACTAGCCTAATTGATAATTAATGATTCTCTAACTCCTCTCACCATTTGTTCACAATGAGGAGAGTCTTTAACAAGTCTTTAATGTTGATCAAAGCATTCAAAGCCCTCTTGAGTGGATTTCTTCGATGGACTCTATCATAAACTAAGATAACCGACAAAGGCTATTCGGCCTAAACACCCTCTACTGGATTCACACCCAATACAAAGTAGTTGGTCGACTCACTTTCGCACAATCGATCCCTACTTCCAATCAACGATCGCTCTAATCAAGCGAAGAGAGAGCTTACCAACTTTGATCTACGTCTCTCAGTCAGTTTTCTAACAATGAAAAATATGAAGTTGATGGAGTGGAACTGGCGGCAGCGTAGTGGAGGAGAAAGAATAAGACATGACTGAAAAATATACATTAACAGTCTAACAATGAGCGTGGAGAAGGAAGGAATTTGAAGATTGAAGTCGTCGTTGCTTATGCCAACGAGTTTGTCCACCATCTCGCCCGAGAAGGAAGGAACATAAAGACTCATCGGTTGAATTATAGTATTTATCTCAACGTGCACAACCATGTACATATTGAGCTATACTTTTAGTCTCGCTTGGTAGGAGTATGCATGCACACTTAAATGTCTCTAACACAATGTTCGTGCAAATAAATCTTTAGAAAACTTTATATTTTGTATTGTTTAATTTTAATAATATTTTGAAAATTGTCCTAATAGAGATATACCTGGGAAACTAGGAAAGGAGATTATTGAACAAACTCGTTTGTTGGTTGGGCTTGTTGCCCATCAATTTATTTTTTGATGATATAATACCAACCCAATAGGAGGGGATGAAGCCCAGCCCAATCTGTTCACTCGAGTTTCCCAATTTCGCCATCTTCAGTTTCCTTCTCTTTCCTTGCTTCCTCACCTTCAGATCCAGAAGCCTCAAAACTCTCTCAGGTAGAAAACCCGACGTCCGTGCTCCTGCGCGCCTGGATCGGATCATCAGCGAAGGAACTAATTGCGGGAATCGGTCAATTCCCAAATCTATCAACCTACAGCAAAATGGATTTTAGCCAGGTAGATATTCCCTCGTTCTCGCTCTTCAGATCTACGGTACCAGAATTACTATAATTAAGATCGGCCCTCCATTGTTTCCGGCGGCGCATATCTCACACCATCTGTTCTCGTAGTTTACTTGTACGGGATGAAATCCAGCTTTTTTCTGTGCTGATCAATCTGTTTTTTGCTTTTGGGATGTGCAGACGCCTGGCGAAAACTACGCCAATCCCAAGACTTGCTTCTTCCATGTGCTCTTCAAGGTTTGATTCATCCACCGTTTCTGGCATCTGGGTTCTCTATGGGTTCTTTGGTCTTTGCATTGATTTCGATCTAATTTTACCTTTTTGCACCCTTTTTGGCAGGCTGCAGCGCTGGCGTTTTATATACTATCAGCTCTCTTCGTTGATAGTTTCGTCATTATCTTTGTGGTAACCGTGGTGCTTGCTGCTCTTGATTTCTGGGTAGTTAAGAATGTCAGCGGGCGGATTTTAGTTGGACTCAGGTGGTGGAATGAGATCAATGAAGATGGTGAAAGTGTTTGGAAGTTTGAGAGCCTTGACCAACAGGTTTTGTAACAGTCTTCCCACAATGTTTGGTGGGATCATTGCTCCTCAATGTTAATTGCTCATGAGTTGCCCCGTATTTAGAATCTTCTCGCTGTGTTCCTTTTGTTTATGCAGTCACTGGCTCGGATTAACAAGAAGGATTCTTGGCTATTCTGGTGGACGTTGTACCTTAATGTGAGTTTTTTTTTTTGTGGAGTTAGATGTAGACCGTCTTTTCATTTATCAACTTACATTCACAGTTCCATATGTAGTGTCAAGCATTCTCCAGTTTTTCATTTGTAAACAGAACCTAGTTTATGCAAGTGAATGGCTTGACTTAGATCCTCTATTTTGTCAAAGTGAGAGATTTATCGAGGTGTTAACCACAGTTCGCGCTCTATAATGGTTTGTATGCATGATATTCTCTGGTAAATTTGCTGTTGCAGGCAGCTGCTTGGATTGTCCTTGGAGTATTTTCTGTGATAAGGTTTCAGGTGGACTATGTTCTGGTGATCGCTGTCTGCTTAAGCCTCAGCATCGCCAACATAATTGGTTTTACCAAATGCCAGAAAGGTTTGGAACTTCTCCTTTTGAACTTATACTGCATGCCTGAAGCAATATTGAATAATCGGTGTTGCTACTCGAATCCAGGAAGCATGCGCTCATATTGATAGTCTGTTTGACTTCCTGATTCTCCCTTTGAATCTAATACTTTTGGTTGCTTGTGCAAAAGAGTAATTTAACATCGTTTAAACTGTGTGCTGCTCGTGGAAGTGATCAGAGTGTACTTATGTAATGTAGTGCACTGTTTTCTTTATTAGCTCCTTACTGTTAGATATTTTCTTCTGATCTCATCAACACATTGTTGCATTTTAAATGCATGTGGTTTGGTTAAGTTCTCAAGAACATTTTGTTGGTTAAGTTAACGATAAAATTTGGAAAAGAGGAACAATAATATGAGCTATTACATGCTCTGCTAACCTACTTCAAGTCAGTGCACAGTATAAAGTCTGATGTGTGTTATAATCATGTTAATGGTACATTATCCTGAATGGTACTGTTCGTACTAGTTAGTTGATTATCTGAACGACTGCATGCTCTTGTTGATCCTCTTTCTAGTAATGGCCTTCAAGCAAACTCATGTATTGCCACCTTCTCTACACAGTATACTTGACTGTTTGCTCACATTAATAACTTCCTCCATTGTCAGATGCCAAGAAGCAGATCCAAGCATTCGCAACTCAGACGATCTCATCTCGTTTTTCATCAACTCTGCAGTCTGCCTTCAGCGTGGTCTGAGTTATCTGGACTCTGAACAGAAAGTTTCAATGTTATAATTTCGAGCATTTTCGTCAATGTATGCAACATGTCCTTTATCTAGTGTCAGTAGCAGATGAATCGTCACAGCCCTAGTTTCTCAAAGTCCATCCCTTTCCTGGAATGTGTAAAAAGAAAGCATCACATATATACGAGGCAAAAATGTATTGTAAAAGCACTTTGTTCCAAGTACTCCGAGCACAGTCGTAGATGTGATCTTGTTTGAAAAGGATAAAAAAAGAGCTTGCTGCTTGCTCTAGTTTTGAATCTTTCTTTACTTATGAAAAAGAACCATTTCGACGATGGCACTCTTGCTAGACAGTTTAATCACCTTATTAATCCTGATTAGGAAGTAGAAGTCTCCCATGTGTATAGAGAGGCTCTAATTTTGGGTGGTGCTTAAAGGCACTAATCCAGGGAAGTTGGAGACTCTGTCTATTCGGTAGTGCTGAATACATCTGGACAGCATAAACGAACGACCACTGGCGCGCCATCGCAATTTAAGATGATCATAATGGGAAATTGCCATCCAGCTATCTCATGATCGAGGTCTCCGACCAAAACACATGATCAAAGAGGACCCCTTGTCGTGTTCTTTAGTGCCTGGAATCAATGACCAAAACCCATTCATGTTTATAGAAATGATAAAAATGAAATTGACATCATGATGACGACACAGAGATGGTCTCATGATGCAAGGAACATACATTGTTTACTTACCATAGTTTTGATGTTAGTGGTATGTCGGCCGCCTGAACCTGACACAACCGGTATTATGCTATGGTCAAAATTCGAGATACCGGGTGATCCAACCAGAAGCATACATTCCTATCTCTTAATTAAACAGTGCATTTTTAAATTAGATTATTAAAAAAAAATTCTTCTTGGTAATGTTTTTAGCTGACTCGTTCGCCTTGTTCATTCACCATCGCGAGACAACTCGACCCACAACTTCTCTATGCCTTTACTTATTCTTCGCCGACGAATACTAGGTCGGTAGACAATTCATCAGCGACACGACGAGCTAGGCGCAAGGTGCTGATGTTATTCAGATCGGGGGTCACTAATACAACGCTTCATAAGCGAGTGGCTCATTGACATATATAGTCAATACAATGCAATTACTACAAGAAAATCTGATTTTAAGAGGACGAGACTATTTGACTCGAAATGACATTTATTTGCTTCTATATATCGATGGAGACAAATACATCAATTGTTTGTATCCAACTTCTCCACTAATTTTCCTTTTCAGAAGTAACTCAACGTAGATACAAACAACAAATGTTGTGAATATTACCTAACGAATGTTGTGATAATGCCTAACACGTACAATGACAACTTTCACTCAACCGCATGCTGCGAATACTCTCAGACGCGCATATCATGAAGTAAACTCACATATGTTTGTTAGTAACAAGTATCTCGAATTATATATCCAAAAATATTATTAACATCATTCTTACTAAAAATACTTTCTTTACAAACTTTTCTCGAGAAAACTATAGTTTGGTTCCTAATTCCTAAAAAATTACTCATAAAAAAGAGGGTTACAGCAGTGCTACTGCAAATGTTTCTCTTACCCCACCACCTATTCAGCAGCTCCTCAAATCCGCATTATGATTCTGTTATATATATTGAAGTGGCCATGCTATGCTACCACAATAGAATTGAATATTGGAGAATATAATCCACAACTCCATGGCTCCAAACTCCCACAATAATGTGCTCCTCATCCTCCTCCTTGTTTCCTTCTTCTGTTCTTTTTTGGGGAATGGCGCTGCCAATTCTATCCTTGACGAGAAGCTGCGGCTGGCTGAGATGAACAGAATCAGAATCAGCGTCAGCCAAGATGGGAGTGCAGATTTCCGCACCATCACTGAAGCCCTTGCGAGCATTCCGCCACACAATGCCAGGAGGGTCGTCATATTCGTCGAATCGGGTGTTTACAGGTACCACCGATGATATCGCGCGGTAATATCCTGTTAGTGAACGACATAAATCTGAACGACATAAATCTGTGTGTTGTTTACTTTTGTTTTTTTTTTAATACTATTTTTCAGAGAGAAGATTGCAATTCCCAAAACATTGCCATTCATTACATTGCGGGGAGACGCTGGCGGCGACCCACCAACGATCACAGGAAACGACACCGCTTCTGTGCCGGGGAAAGATGGGATGCCGCTCACAACATTTCAGAGCGCCACCGTTGCTGTGGACGGCGATTATTTCGTTGCCGTCAACATCAAGTTTGAGGTGCATCCTCTATAGCTAATTTTACATATACTAGTTACAAAGTATAATTGCCATCCAACATTTAAGCTTACAAAGTATATGACTCGATTAATAAAATTAATAATTAGAAAAAAGTTATCTTTGACGGGTAAAAAAACTTCACTCTCTCCTTTATTAACAAAATCCCGGATCATTTTGGAGATGATTAACAAAATTCTCAAGTTTTATGTATATTATATGTAATAATAACCATAGTTCAAAAAGGAGCACTTGAGCATAGGTGCTCGGCAAAGGCAAAACTTCTTGTATAGTATAGTGGTTCCACGGCAAATTAGATATTTCGAACGCGGTGACACAGTTTGACAACACCTTGGTGTCACCTAGGTGCATTTGGGTATAATATCATACCCAAAACGTCGTTTAATTCATGATCCAAATAGAAAAACTCAACAGACGCACGATAGCCTAACGTACGCCCGGGCAAACGCTAGCCTTAATGAAAAAACCCCTCTTCCAGAGATTCTCGATTATGATCTTCGGCACCCCCCAATTACTTGTAACAAATAGGGATTTGGGGTAGAGAGAAAGAACTAGGGATTTAGATGGGAATAACATAATAGAATAAAGAATCGGACGAGGCCTTGGATTGGATTGGGGAAGAATAGAAATTAGGAGTAGTTGAGAGGTATTAGGTTTAGGAGGGATACTTTGCTTAATACGTTTTTGATTGATTATGAATGAAAAGTTGAAAACCAACTTACATATTTATAGATAAAACACGAGAAAACCATAGTAATAATCCCTATTCTACAAAATCTCTACTAACCTTAATTATAATTATTCGTACGCACTACTACGAAATCTCATATATTTTGGGAATAGATTACAGATTCTCGATCAATCAAAGCAATAACAAGAACATTTTAGTGACATTGCAGAACACAGCACCGCATGTGATAGGGTCTAGAGGAGGACAAGGTGTGGCCATCCGAGTCTCTGGAACCAAGGCTGCGTTCTACAACTGCAGTTTCTATGGCAATCAAGACACGCTGTATGATCACAAAGGCCTTCACTATTTCAACAGTTGCTTCATCCAAGGTTCTGTCGACTTCATTTTTGGCTCCGGCACATCCCTTTACGAGGTCAGTTGCTGATGATTAACTCTTCCATTTGAATTAGAATCAAGAGCTTTGTAAACTTTATTTTTTTTTTATCATCATATTGGATTAAGGTCAGGTCATTGGAGAAGTACTTCCTATACTCCTTTGTAATTTGTAATTTTTTCAAGTGCATATAACCTGGTTCTCTTCCGCCAATGAACTATATAGCTAACACACATAGTGTTAACGAGAATCACGTAAATATGTATGTTTTTTACTTTCTTCGCTATCGTTGTCCGTCTTGCATTGTCGATTGTCCCGATCCGTGTGTGACAACCTCTCTTGCATATGTAATGTGAATCTAGGGCTGAAATTGGCCCAGACCTGCCTCGGACCATGTAAGAACCATGTTTGACCCGTCTCTATAGAATCGATTTATAAAACAGGCCTGCCCCGCCCATGTTTCCTCCTTGATTCTATCTGATTCGTTCAGGTCGGGTCAAAATCAATCAACAAACTGATTTTTTGGTATCCAAATTTATTTTTATCTACACTTAATTTATTTTTTAACGAAATAGGTCGAGGAATTTCGGTAATAAATCCATATTTTACTACTTTTATATTTTTTTCTTTGCATTATAGTATCCAAAGTTTTTAAATTTCATAAACAGGTCCAATTTGTCAGTACCCTATCCTCTCCCAATTTCAAATCGCCAGTTCTTGCTTACGAGTCATAAACCAATAAGATCCTTACATGATCAAAAGACGACCCAATCTTAAACCGATTATTACGTAGACAAACTGATCCAGTCCGACCTTTCTAGGGCTAGACTTTACCGGCCTAAATGTGATATATGATGAATGAAAGGTGTGAGGGTTAATATTAAATGCAGAATTGCGGTTTGAGATCGACGTCGAAGAAAGTTGCCTCAATCACAGCGCAAAAGAGAAGCAGTTCGTCACTTGCCAATGGGTTCTCCTTCAAGAACTGTTCAGTGACTGGAAGCGGCAGGATTTATCTTGGTCGGGCGTGGGGTGATTATTCCAGGGTGGTTTTCTCCTACACTTACATGGACCAGGTTGTCCTCCCTCAAGGCTGGAACGACTGGGGCAAAACTGAGCGTGACAGGTTACTTTCCAAACTCAAAGACTACTGTCATGATATCCAGTTAATCATCATTTTTATGAGCCATTGTTGTTATTTTCTGCAGGAGAGTGTTTTATGGGGAATACAAATGCAGTGGCCCAGGTGCTGATGTGACAGAGAGGGTGCCTTGGGCCAGAATACTGAGTGACGAGGAGGCCCAACCCTTCTTAGGTACTTACTATGTTGATGGAGACGAATGGCTCGTAGACCCACTCACTGAGTGATCATCAGTTTGGGACTAAAAGGTTTACCTGGTTTTCGATTCATCTAATGTAAAACTGATGTGAAAGATTTTATGTCATTGAAAAAAGGATTGTGGTTTGCTTCATGGATTTAAGAAAATGAGAGTTTTGGAAAAAAAAATTGGGTGTTGAAAATTCCTAGATTCGTGGTGGATTTGTTGTCATTACGGATTTGAAAGAGTTTAGAGATCGTTTGCGTAATGGATTTGATCGTGGATTTGATGAACAAATTTCTTCCATCATAGACTTTGACCAAAGTCCATTGTTTGCTTCATGGAATTAGGGGTATCAAATATGTGGGGCGTAGACGTGGCAAATAAATTGGATTGGTGGATTGAATTGGTGGATCCATGGATCAAATGGATTGGTGGAATCATGGATTGGATCTAATGGATTGGTGGATCATCCATGAATCCAAATGAACCCCCATATGAGGCAAAAATGAACCCCCCATATGTGCATAAAGTAGCACGGAAATACGAAAACACTTCAAAAGACTTACGTGGGAAGGAATTCAAATAGTTATTAATCAAGCTATATAGGCTTCGCCCCAATATTCATAAAAGAAGACTCGAGAGAGAAAAAGAAAATTCCATATTGTGAGAGATGAATCATTTCGTCCTTACGAAGTATGTTTTGAGAATCATTGCCAAGATCAAAAGTTTATAAGTGCAAGGGTTGACCTTGGAAGTTTCATATTATCCACAACCTATGATCGAAAGTCAACGTTTCCTTGTGGAGATCTAGTAAGGAGAATGATGATTGATATTAGATTTTCTTGGGGACAAGCAAAATTCAAGTGTTGGGTTATTTGACGACACATAGAAATGTCTATCCTAGGTTCCGTATTATGATCAAAAGTGCATATATTTCCTATCATTATCGTCATAATACCTTGTATTTGTGCTATGATTGCTTCAAGTATGTTCTAGCAATCCTAGGATTGCTTTCATACGATTGATACACTTTTGATAACATTTTGTGCATTTCAGGTCAAAGTAGACTAGTGGAACACTTGGCAACCGAAGTGGACATCAAGATGCAGTTGTTGTGGTCAAGAATCAAAGAGAGAATGCATTGAAGAAATGGCGCCCAAAGCGCCATTTTGAGGAGAAGAAACAATGCCATTTTACTGAGCTCAACGACAAGTCAGGGTGAGCTCCTGCCTCTGAAGTTTCTTGAGGTGAGGTAGCAGTTTCTGTTCTCAATATTGGATGTTCTTGAATGTTCTTACTACTTCAAAGAATAGCCGCCTTGCTCTCCTCGTCGTTTTTACCGGCTATCATATGTGATACTCCACTCTTCCTCCTCTTATTCTTTCTTTCAATCATGTTCATTTTCATCCATGTTTCTTAGCAGGTTCAAGATATCTCATGATGAATTTATTTTACATACTTTTCTACAATGAACTTGTTGAAAAACACACTTCAAAATTGGATGAATGATGAAATCATGAATGATTTTTTTTTGTTCATTATATTGATAGATACATCCTTGATCGTTTGGATGATGAATGTATTTTACGTACTTTTCTGAATATGAAAACACGTTGTGGACTATGGTAAAACATTAATATAAGTTATGAATTATTTTCTTTTAAGTGTTGGAACCACCCTAACAAAATTCCTGGCTACGCCACTGCTAGCACACATGTCAAGTTTATCATTTATCTTTTCTCTGTAGCAATAGTCATAGTAACCAAAACTTACCTTATTCTAAAAAAAACTATTAAAATTATCAAACACTTTTGTTTGAAGTTCGAACTGTATTTTTTTTTTTTTTTTTTTGCCAAACGAACTGTATTTAAACAAGTGCGAATCATATTTAGAATCGTTGCTCATACAAATCAAAAATGCATTTATTAAATTCAAAACACTAGAAGTTTCTCGCTATAAAACCGATTCCAATCCAACACATTCCTCGAGTCCATCGACTTATCGAGAACAGAAGAAAACTCTTCCAATCTCACAACGGACAACTATAACGCCACACTAAAATGAAAAAATATTACAAAACAAATATATATATCATATATGTGTCGAAACAGCAAACCATTAACAATTGAACAATTGGCGGGTGAAAGAATAAATGGAAGAAAAAAAAAACTAGAGGGACAAAACTAGGCACTATTTACATCCAGCTAGCTTTTAGCTGTGGGCGACGAGCCATATTTATTTGTCTATCATCTATGTCGCTTTTTCTTTTTTCTTCTGTTCCTTTTGTTTCTTCCTACACAACCGAGCAAAACATGCTAACAACATTTTATGTGTTTACTAAATACGGTAATTCGTAAATATTTTCTATCAACTCTTTTAGGGCATATTAACTAAAATCGTATCAGCTAATATAGCTAAGAAGACGGTGGCTGTACTTTCTTGAAGAGGTCAAGTCGTGAATCGGCCAGCCGCATGGCATACACGGCCGACTTGAACTCTCCCCAGGTGAAAGGCTGGTACAGGCAGGGACTGCCGCGGGAGATCAGCTCCGGCACGGGACAGATCCACGCGTCCAGCGCCGGCGCGCCGAAGTACATCATCGACATTCGAGCCCGCGCCGAGTTGGCCAGCGCTCTGTGCCTCACGCTCGCGAACCTCCCGTTGGTGAGCGCCTGGAACGCGTCGCCGACGATCGCGTAGAACGCGTTGGGGTCCGGCTGGACGGAGATCCACAGGCCGTCCCTGGTGCAGATCTGGAGGCCCGAGACGTCGTTGGATCGGAGGAGGGTCAGGATCTGAGGGTCCGAATGCTCCCCGAACCCGATCCGCTTCGGAGAAGGTTGGTCCCACTGTGGGGCCCCACCTTTTTTTTTCCCCCAAGGATAGTGGTTGATCCTGATGACCGAGTCGTTATGCGCGTCCCTGACCAGCCGACTAAAAGCGTACTTGTCCCCGATCTGCAGCCCCTCCGCGGCTAAATCGAGGATTTCACAAGCCAGGTCTTTCACTTCCTCTATGTAATCGTTCGCCACGGATCTGAACAAAAAATCAACGAAGCAAGAGATGAGTGACCTCTGAAAAAGTGATCATAACACACCCAAAAAAATAAAATAGGACGATACCAATAATATATTAATCAGAAAAAAAAAAATTGAATTACTAAAAAAGTGACCAAGAAAATTCATAAAAGAAGTGAGAGGACCGGCTAACATGTGCATGGGAATTGTTATTTCCTGGGGATATGGGGAAAGGAAGGTGCCTGGTCTGGTTGGAGCCTTTTATTTATTTATATATTTAATAACAAAATTTGAGACCAAAAAGTGGTCTTTGACTATGTGAACATTTGTGTCCCGCATTTTTATTATTGAAAAACTGGGAATACGCTATTAAAATCAATATATATTTTTTATAAGATAAAATCAATATTATTGGTTTAGGTATTAATCATTTAATCTACGAGTACGACTTAGAGTTTTGAGTCAACAAGAGGATTAACGAAAAAAAAAAAAGAAATTGGAAGGAAGATAGCTGTAGCAGATGTTAAGTTGTTTCATTTGATGCATCGCTGCAGCGGCTTTGTTTCAATTTTTCACAATTATTTTTTTCCCCCCATAAATGGAGCCGTGTCCTTTTCTAGGACACTACGCACTTACATTTTTTTGAACAATCAATCAATCTTTCCTTCCCCAACTTCCACCCATAATTGAGTTGGAACCTAGCGGTCAACTATAAAAAAAAAAATTTCTTAAAATACATTATAGAAAAACTTTTATAACAATAAAAATGAAGAAATTATACCACTCGAATTTATTTATTTTTAATCATAATAAATATTCTTTTATTAATAAAACCGGCCGGCCATCCTAACTCCTTTTTCCGCCAAATTATTTATAGTTATTTATCATATTAAAAAAAGTTCCCCCACCATCTCCACAAGTTGGTAGCAAACCATTAATCATTCTCTTCCAAAATCCATCACTATTTTAGCCAACCCTATAATAAGTTTTAGTGATAATCACTCCACTTATAGTCCACCTTTCAAAAAAAAAAAAACGCGAAAAGTTACCTTTACCACACTACGTACGATTTGAACAAAAAAAAATCAAAGTAGTATAGAACATTTTTATTTTATGCTGAAACCGTAATTGAAACATGAGTTAAAAAATCGTCTGCGGATTTAGACTCCAACAGTAAAAAAAATTCGGTTGGTACGATTTTACGCGCAGTAAAACAGAAATTTATTTGACGCGAATGAAAGAAGAAGAAAACAAGGGAACCAAAAAAAAACAGAGGATGATGAAAGAGCAACCAATCCAGCTAAATTTTGGGTACCTGAAATTCTCCGGTTCTTCAGAGATGGTGAGCGATCGCTCGAAAAGTGAAGCCGGATTGGTATGGAGGGTGAGGTATTCGAGCTCGCCCGTGTCGCCATTGCACCCAATGTTCTTGCAGCCGTAGCCGAAAGGCGCCGCCGGTCCGGCCCTCTGTTTCACCGGCGCCGGCTTGGCGAAGAATTCGGCACCTTCCTTCTCCCAGCGGGACACCGCCTCCATGTCGACGCCGTGGTTGACAACCTTGAAGAACCCGAGCTCTTCGCAGGCGTCCACGATCGATTCCGACATGGTTTCTCTGTCCAGGGAGAGGTCGACGGTCGGGATTCCGACAGCCCTGGATTTCTTGGTCCAGAAGGAAATTGGGGAAGGGACCACCATTGTTGTTGTCTTTCTTTGTTTTGCTAGAGTGAGGAAGAAGGATTGGGAAATGGAGAATGTGATTGAGCAGATTTGGAGAGGAAATTGAAGGAAGGAAGGGAGAAGCGATGGGTTTGAAGATGATGCTCTGGCTCTTCTTATATAGAGATATTAGCAGGTCCAAAGGTGAGAAAGTAGAGGAGGGTGTTTTGTTTTTTTTGATATTCACTGAACTTTTATAGAAAAAGGGAAACAAAGATATTTAAAATTTTCTACCAAAAAAAGATATTTCAATTTCATTTTGCTGAACAAAGATATTTGTTTTTTGTTTTGGGTTTTGGCAAATGTATCTGGTTCATTGATAATAATAAAAAAAATTTATCTCTGGTTTCACCGTGGCACAAGAGTTTTCCTCACAAAAACTCTTTTTTTTTTTTAATTTCACGAATCATTTCACTAACACTTATATTCACACTTGTAATTTTGCAAAATGCCTCTGGTTAGGTAACTTCCTCACGAAAATAACTAAATTACGCTAAATAAGAAAGACAATAAATTAAGGTTTGAGTTCCAATATTCTTCATACTATTAGGCTGAGTCCAATGCAGCCTGCATTTATGGGGTTGTCGGCATTAATGGCGATTGGGGAGTTCCAACGCAGAGAAATAAATGCCGAAAATCGGCAATTATGGAGGCGATCGGCAATTGGATCGCTATATATGGGGGAGGGTTTGCCGATTTCGGCATTTATGGAGGCCGAGCTATCTGCTGAGCGGCACAGCCGCCGGGGCTGGGCGGTGGGCCGCACGCGCAAGGGAGAGAGTCTCTCCCTTGCGCGTGCGGCCCACCGCCCAGCCCCGGCGGCTGTGCCGCCCAGCACGTTTTTTTTTTTTTTTTTAATTGTTGACGTTGTAATTAGGAGTTGTAATTAAAGCCATTAGGAGTTGTAATTAATTAGGGAATCTGATTTAGGGAATTGTAATTAATTAATGTCGAGTTAATTAGAGGAATTATTAAAGGAGTTGTAATTAATTAGGGGAAGGGGAATTAAATTGAATTAATTAGGGGAAGGGGAATTAAATTTATGTTTGTATTTAGGCTTTTTAGGTCCATAATTTTTTGCTAAAAAAAATTCGGTCTCGAAATTTAACAAAATTCTATCGAAAAATTTGTATTTAAAAATGATGACGAACTATACAAAAATTAACATGAACAAATTATGTTAAAGTTTCGATAAGTACATTTTTCAATAAATGAAAAAACTGGAAATATTAAGAACCCCAAATATGGAGTTTGTTGCATTGGAGCAAAAGAAGGGAAAATGGGGTCCAATCCCCAAATTTGGAGTTCAAGGCCCCTATATTTGGGGTTTTGCATTGGACTTGGCCTTAAACGAAAGACAAAGTACAAATTTATGCACTTAGAGTCCCCTCCTTCTCCCTCGTGGTCCGGTCCTCTCCTCCCTATTCCTACCAATAATATGTAACCTTCTCCTACAAGTACACCACAACCAAATCCTAAACATATACCAAAAGATAACTCAAATCCTAAACAATAATAATATCCTGAATAATAACCAAAATACCAATTAATAAATAAAACTACTGAAAATAAACGAGCCCAGAAATTGCCCGAATTATTACGATAGCTCGTCTCGTAACAACAGAGCGAGACAGAGAGACGCAACGGGTTGAATCTGATGAGGTCCTTGGATCTGTTCAATAGAGAGGAATCGCAAGAAACAGCGAGAGATAGAAACCGACGGGGAGGGTAACTGCTAGTCTATCGGTCCATCTTTCTTTATTGTCTCTTTTCTCGAGACGCTTGGAAGAGTTTGAAAGAGTAGAGATGGATCCACTGTTATTGTTTATTGATTGCGAGCAACACCATGGAAGTGTCAAGATCCACTGCTAGTAGGAATTATGTTTGTACATATCAGTTCGTATTTGTTTCGATTAGTAGCAATTGTGATGTAGTGATTCGTATTTGTAGACCTCGCAGTCAACAAAGCAATATGACATTAACATTCCTAACAACTTGTAAACTTGCCTTTATTAACAAATGCCAATGTAAATAAGTTTTTTTTGTCTTGGTAAAAAAAAAATGTAAATAAGTTATTGATACAAATAACATGAGATGGATTAATTGTGAGATTCTCTAACAAATATCTTGTAAATTCCAGGATAAAAGAGCTTCTAGATAATAAAAACGTCTGTCATTCACACCCTCATTAATTACGTCCTTGAAAGACCAGCATCCATAGATTTTCACATTCCCAAATCCAAATCACCTTTTTTTAACGAAATTTGATAAACATGAAGACACTTGGCATTACCAATTTTTGTAGAATTAATTAATTAAATAAATAAATAAATTGGGGAGGAACCATTCCTTCCCCCTACAGGATCCTTCTACACAAATTGAAAGAAAGATCGATGTCTCCAAAGGGATTAAGATATAACACAAAATTATATTCATTTCCTCCTAGGATTGATCAAAACCCATGCAGTTGGCGATCATATGTATCATCGCCAGGCCCCCCGATCGAGTATCGCTGTATTTGTCCTACACTTCTATTAGCCAGTACTTCGAAAAGTTGTATCGGAAAAGGTAAGCGAATATACACAAACGATTGGAACAACGAGTTTGCGAAGTTGTTTTGTTTCATTTAATAATAGGGGATGGGAATTGAAAGATGAACACGTACGGGGAGAGCGGCTTCGGTGTAATCGAAGGTAAATTACAGGGGCTGGCTGGCCAATTAATTTAAGCTCAAAAGTTTAAGAGGCAAAACAATGTATTCTGTTCTCCCATTGGATGCAATCCCCTTGTATTGCGTGTTGATGTACAACTGTCATTTTCCATGGAATTGAGGATCGCATCAGATGGGTTTCTTCTTCTTCTAGGAACTTCTCCTTACAGTTTCGGAGACAATTTCTATAAGTGCTTTGTTCTTTTTTCTAGATTTGCATATAGGATACGTCTTAGTAAATGTCTCATACCTATCCACAAGTCAGTCTGAAATTTTGTATTGTGCTCTGAAAAAGGTTTGTTTATGAAGGAATAAGGAGGTTTAAGGTTCGAATTTCTAAATAATATCTAATTATGATTTCCCCTCATTTAGTTAGGATATCTGAGAGAGCCCCGAATTAGGTTTTTACACCTAAAACCCTAATCACTGAGACGGTGGGTTCCATAGATCTATTGAGAGAGTTTTCGAGGAAGATTCAAGATTCTTAGGGTCTCGTAGTTGAGTTCCTAGATTGCCTCCTTCATCTAGTATATAAGGGTGTAATTCTTTTATACCTTTTAACATATATATATGTGTGTAAGATGGCTACCAAAGATATAACACTAGTTGCCCTCACATATATGTAAGATGGCTAGCGAAGATACAACACTAGTACATGCAACAAAAGAGCTTGCGCTGAGGGATTCAGACAGACGAAGAAGACGATGAAACTTTGATAATAAAGGAGACATACAAGATTACTGGCCTAGATGAAGTAGTGCAGAAGTTAGGTTTAATAGGTCGTGTGGTGGCTCGACGAAACCCTAATGTGAAATCGATTAAGATTGCGCTATTTAAGGTTTGGAACCTAATTAAAGAAGGACTTCATGATAACACCACTCGAAGAAAACTTGTATACGTTTCAATTTTATGACTCGGATGACCGTAATAGGTTGAGATTTGGAGGTCCTTGGCACTTCGATGGGGAATTTCACAGAGGCTAACCTAAATATTCACCCTAAGCCCGAGGACTTTTGTGAGTTGGAACTCTAGATTCGAGTAATTGATATGCCCTCAGCTTACAGGAACAAAGGTATGGCAGAGAAGATTGCAGGGAAGTATGGGATGTTTCTTTTGTTGGGTGAGTGGAATTCTGGCATGTGCATAAGTGCAGCGAAAAAACATAAACAAACCCCTTCGTAAGGGTACAATGCTAGAGATTGAAGGAAAGATACAAGACATACATCACAAGAAAGAGAGAACACTTAAGAACTTTAAGAAAAAACTGTCACGCAGTAGGGATGCACTTAAATACTTGATAAAGCTACATATGCCTTGCCTCATATCCTTAGAAAGTCTCGAGTTGAGGAAAGACTCAATCTCGTGAGAGAAGAATTTGTCATGCTTACGAAGGACGTTTTGCACTTCATCACCATGTTCAAAAGTCCTCTAAGTGCGATGATTGGCCTTGTAAGCTCCATATGATCCACTACCTAAGATAAAAAAATGTTGACACAAACGCTTAACACAGGAACTCTAAAAGATGTATATAATTGATTTGTATATGGTCTATTTACAATCTTCCCAAACCATGTTTGAGATTTTTCATGGCAGAATTCCACAATATGGAATCATTTTTCTAATAATATTCTTATCAAATGACTTTTATTTTTTATTTTTATTATGACTAGTTGTGAAGTACATATCATTTAAGTTGGCTTGGTCAATTAATTTGATAAAATATCATGATTGACTCAGCCTATGCCAAGATCAAGAACATATAAATATTGAGGAATCTTGCACGTATATATTTATATTATCATAAAAACGAGTGCTTGTGAACCCATATTGTACCTGCGGTTCGCTTGGTAAAAACTCTTAATGGAGCCTAAATTGATAGGCAGTTTTTAGCGATTTGAAACGATATATTAAACCACGTCGTTAACTTTTCCAATACGATCTCAAGCATTGTTTTACAACTTTTGGAAAAAAAGTCAAATGATGATCATTTAAATCAAGGGTGTCAATTCCACAATGAAATGTAAATGAAAAAGGGTTTAGAACAACCCCCTCAAAAAAGCCCCAAAATATGGGTCAGTGCCCACTCCTTTACAATTTACCTTATATTCCATCAACATCCACCACCGTGCTTTCCAATCCATCATCCGAATGTTCGAATATTTCATCCAATCCAAAATAACCCATCCATTTCTTCCCTATATAAATCATTTGGACCACAATTTACATGGAATATCCATCCACAACCAACCAACCAAACCAAACCAAGGTTTTATGCCCTTGACTTGTTCCATATCCATCCATGTATTTGTATGTAGTAGGCAGGCAGGTGCTGCTTTGTGTAAGTAGCACTTACTGCACCGTGACAAAAGTATGCTGATTGGAGAGACGACACACACGTGCAAACGAGAGACAAAGACTCTGCTTTCCCGCCTCCAAAAAGGTGCCCTCTGTCCTTGAATTCATGGCTGCGGCCGGCCAAGCAGAGCCGACCAGCAGACAAAACCCCAAAAAAACACAACAACCAGCTGGGAGCACAAATGACTCAGATGAAAAGGGGAGCAACCAGACAGGGAGCTGCATGGCGTCCTACTTGGTTCCAAACTATGGCACGACAAAACCTGGCCTACTGTGGACTGTAGGTCCTAAATTCTCCATGGTTTGCCACATGGCGCTCTCTTGATTACTCCCCAAATTTCTTCTTTTTTCCTGCTTTGCATATACTGAATATGGAAGATTGAATCCATCCAGCAATAAGAAAACACTGATCGGGAAGAAAAAAAGTATAAGAAATTCATAAGAAAAAAAGTATTCAGAATTAATTTTTCATCCGTGAGGAATTTTACCACCCATCATTCAAGGTATATGTGTTTTAGTTTTTTGCTTTCACGATACAAACTTAACTTGTATTTATAACATTATGTTACAAATTTAAGTTGTACGAATTCTATTATGATAAAAAAAAAAGGAGAATTTTTTTTTATTCCATTCAGAAAAATTACAGACGAAAGATTCGTGCGGCCACAGTACAGCAAAAAATTCAGCATAATTTTGGAATTGTAATAATTTTGAAGAATGGTTAGCTTTACAAGATATTCATCCGGTTGTGGGGAGCAATGGTAGCAAGGAATCTCTCTGCCTTTTGGCCCAATCAGCGGAAAACCTGGTTGCGGCGCCCCTGATTGGCAATGTTGTTTATCCCGCGCCTTTTTTTTGTTATTATTAAAAAAAAAATCAGGGGATTGACGGATTACGCCAAAATGAATTCATCAGGGGTCGTTTGGAAGTTGCGAATGTTAAATCGTTGCATTGTAATGAATTACCATAATATAAATGCATGTATTGATATAATGGATGTATTTTAGTAATACAGTGTTTGGTTGTTGAGATTCTACTTTATGCGTTGATTTACATAAAATTACTTTTATGGGGAAATGTCATATTTACCCGCAACTCTTAGTATAAGACAAAAAACTATTAGGGATATAAATGGAAAGAAAAAAGTTGACACAAATCTAAAAGCAACAATCTCAACTTTTAGTTGAGATTGTATAATGCATCATTTTTTGTGATTGTTAGTGGGACCTACCTAAAACAATGCATGCATTGTTTTACACTTTGGCACTTCCAAACATTGTATTGTGCACAATACATGTATTCAACAAACACAACTCTGACAATCACAACTTTCAATCCAAACGACCCCTCAGTATCGCAATTCCATGAAAAATTGGTATCCTAATCGATATTCCTGAATACAAAAATAATTACCTTTGTGATTAATAATCAAATATATAAATAAATAATGGTTAGAACATCCCTAATCTCGTGCATTTTATATGGTGTAGATTTTGTAGATTTAATTTTGCGATTGAAAATTTTGGTTATGGGAATTTGAGGTGAGAAATGTCTAATAAAACCTAATCGAAGTCATCATTTGATTGGATTCAATCAAATCTTTCATTGAACTAATTCATTATAGGTTCTCATTTAGCGCAAGGAGACTCGACAAAGAGTCTTGAGTTCGTCTAGAGCTAGGACATGGATAGTTAGAAGGGAGGGGATGGTGATATCTCAATTCTTGTTATTGATAATCTTTAATTTTATGGATTGAAGGTTGAGAGACGACTAATGAGAGTGTATCTTTGTGAGTCATGAAAATAATAAGAGATTGAGTGAGAGACGAAAGTGACTTAAATTGGAAAGTATAAATTGGGTTGGATGGGGGTTTGTGAGTTTTCAAATATTGAGGAAGAACCAAAGTATGTGTGCTATATTTAATTTTGTTGTTTCTCGATATTACGGTATAAACAATCTCAATCTCGTATTTATAGTCTCGTTGACCAACATTCCTTTCTCTTTTTTCTATTTAAACTTTACCTTTTTAGTATTTATATTCTCGTATCTTGCTCTTACTCTTCGGAATATGTTTGGCAAAAAAACTGCACTAAGTAAAACAGAACGGGCCGGGCTGGCCGAAATGCATTTAGAGCCACACGATTTTTACCTGGCGAAATTGAGCGCAGCAACTGGTGTGCCTTCTTGTGGTCCAGACTAGCCTGACCCTCCCTTCCTTCCTTTTCCTCACAAAATGCAACTGCAAAATTTGCCAATTCTGAGAGAAGAATGCAAGGCGTGCTACTAGCTACAGTTAGCTCAACTCCATGCTTTCTTCAAACATTCCTCCGTCATCCTCACCACCACCGCCTTCCATTCCGCCAGAACCAGACGAAGGGAAGCGGCCGCCTCTATACAACTAAACCACTATGCAATCTGAGAGACACACAGCAGCCATCTTCAAACAGCTCCTGGCCCGTCGTTGGTCTTTTGCTGTTTGGTTCAGGTTTCTTCTTAGGCCCCCTTCTCGACGGACTCCATTCCAGGGTGGACCTCGTCGAGTATCGAACTGGGTCGATCGATATCGGCCCTCTGCATACCGACATCTGGGTAAGCTCCTCTGTTACTCAACAAAAACTCGTGGCCTCCAAGAATAAAATGTGTCTGTCTTCTTTCTTTCTATCAGGTCCCTCCCATGCTTGGACTGTTTTACTCCACTGTCGGGTTGCTGCAGCTATTCGTAGACGACAAGACATCGTCTGAAGCTCCACGAGGCAGCCCAGAGAACCTAGCTGCTTCGCTAGTGTAAGACTGATTTTAGAAATTCTCTGGTTAATTTCTCCATGTAATCCAAATCATGTATGCTTCACCTGTAATATTTGCAGGGCGCTTGTGCTGTTCCTGGAGTTGAGCGCTGAAATGTACAGAGCAGGAGTAGCAGATAACATCGAGGCATACATACTGTTTGCATTAGCAGAGTTGATATGGTTCTCTGTGGACAGGACGCGGATAGGATTCACACTCGCATCAATCGTAGGCGTCTGCTGTCCACTCGCGGAGATTCCAATAATGAAGTACCAAAAATACTTAGCCTGCCTTGGTAGTTGGTACTTTGGAAGAAAAACAACTATGATCAATAGTAACAACTGATGTTTCTATATCAACCTGTGCTGGCAGGTTCTTGCACCTTTGGGAGTACCCACAAGCTAACATTGAGATATTTGGTCAGGTGATTTACCTTCTAACCAACCTCAAAAGAGAATATAGTAGAGTTGTTGGAAGCCTGATATGGTGATGCCGTTATTGACGCAGGGACTAGTAACCTGGACTGTCACTTGCTACTTCGTTTACACACCGTTCCTCGTCAGCCTGTCCCGCTGGTTGAGATCAGTTGTTAAGACCTCTGCTGACAACAAAAACAAATCCATCTAGGGGAAAGTGACAGCAGATTCTCGAAGCCTTCCGCTGGAGGACGGGTGATCTAGCTGTTGAGAAGGAAGGCTTTCTGTCTATTGGGCTGTCGTGGCCTGAAATTCAATGGAACACCTTTCAAGCAGGAACCAAACAAGGAGGCAGTGACAGAAACCTGAAAACACCAATGTTATAGCTCTATAGAGGAGCCATCATCCTACATATTTTTCGATGCTAACTGAAAGTCTAGTCCAAGTCTTGTGTATATCAGGATCAGAGCAAGATGTTTGCAACTCTGCACCCTGTTCTCTCCTCATCAAGAATTGCAAGTTTAAATTGGAGTACATCCTTGCTCTAATGCACATAGTGTTCTAACATGATGTCCTTCTGGCTTTAAGACGCAACTCATGTTAACAAAAGTTGATATAGGCATTGCTACAATACATGCCAGGCTCATCCTCTCTCAAAATCAGAACCCAAAATGCAGTAATACATGATACTTTGAAGCCTTCTGCAAACGGTTCCAGTCATCACATACAGCACTGATGAAGGGGAACCGAAGAGGCGAAATATCAGGCCTTGTAGTGGCAGTAAAGAAACAGAAGGCTTTACACATTTGTCCATTCAAGAAGTCTCTCACAATGTAAGCACAATCAACAAAAACCACAAGAGTATAATAAATATAAACCCCTTGAATTTTTTCTCAGAATAAATCCAAGTAGACAATATCAGAGGACTTACTAGTTACAACAGTGGCGATCTACGATCAATCTCTGCAACAATATACGCAACCTAATCCACAAATACGACATTTTGGATATCTGGGAACTTCTCCTTGATTGCAGCTTTGACTCCTGAACCGATAGACTCGGGCCCTGTGTATCTAACCTGACACTCGCCGCTCTCGATCGATAGCACGTCCACACTCCCGCCATAGTTCTTAATTGCTGGTCTTAGAATCTCAAGATGGCCATTCACAGCCTACGGAGTTGGATATTGGCATGTAGAGAAATTCATCAGCCAACTATTGATGGGAATTTGCTTTTGTTTACAAGAATCTGAGACCACCGACTAACCTCCACAGTAGCTGCCCCGTTGATATCTTCATTGCCCACCTGCCGGATTTCTTTGACTGCGTCCCCAAATTTTTCCTTCAGAACTCGTTCAATCCCCATTTTCATGGTGGTCGTTGAGCTAGGGCAACTCCCACAAGCTCCTGCCATAATCGATCCAAGAAAAAGAAAACAATATCGACTCAATCGTCAATCGCAAAATTGCAGCAAGATAAAAGGAAATCAAATCAACAATTCAGACCTTGCAGTTGAAGGGAGATAACGCCGTCTTCGACGGAGACGACGTCGACGTTCCCGCCGTCAGCGATCAAGTAAGGCCTCACGTCCTCCAAGACTAAGTCGACGTTCTTAGCCGTCAGATCGAACGTTTGGGCGGAGTAAAGTCCCGACGAAGACGGCGCGCTTGAGCTCGCGGCGGCACATATCGCCGTTCCGCGGGAAGCCTTTCCCTTGCAGACGATTCTTCTACTGCTTCTTCCGTGATTCGAAGGGAAATCTATGGATTGCTGCTGGAACTGACCGATGGAAGAGGAAGAGGATACAAGTATCGGACAGCGATGAGGTTGCACTTTGGATGTCGCAGCGGACGCCGCCATGGAAGCCATTTCTGGGCGCGAGAGAGCAAATGGGTGGATAACAATCGTTTTTTGTCTTTGATCTGAACTAAGCTTTATTTCATCATTAGATTGTTTTATATGTATGTATAATAATCTAAGATTAGATATTTCTGGCAGACATCCAAGACCACCACCAACCAAGGTTGTCAAACCGGTTTATACCATTACGTCGTTTTAGTAAGTGAAACTGGTAAAATTGGTGATACGTTTATACCGGTTATACCAACTTTAATAGAATACCTGAGGAAAATGGAAAATCATCAATATCAAATAAATTAGTTAGGAAGCAACTAAAAAGATTAATTCACATAAAATCATTTATAGTTAGTATTTTCCTCAATTTGTTTCAATGTCAGCCGCTCTGTATAGATATACCTATCAGAAGAGGGACAAAATTAGAGTATGCGAAGTTATGTGTTGAGATATCTGCATACCACAGTCGGGTTCTTTGGTTCCTCAGGCATGAACTTCGAAAGTGTAACACCAGGAAGAACAGAAGGTCTCATAATCTCACTTGCATGCCTTCAACTCCGAGACCACAAGAAAGATCACGATCGCGACTTTCAAATCACGATCAGGATCTCCAGTCTGCGAACTCCCTTTGCAGACAGGTCAAATCGACTTCATACCGAGATGACGCAACAAATTTCGAGTTCGCGACCTTAAACTTCTCCGAAAATGGGCATGAACTTCTCTGAATTTCCAATCTCTATAAATAGGAGGAACCCCCAGAGTTTTAGAGAGCTTATATCTTTCTAGGCAGATTTTAGAGGGAGAGTAAAGAGATAAGTTCACGGATTAAAGAAGAGGCAGAAGGTGCATTTGCTCAAATACATATGAAAGAGTTGCGTTATTAGCTTACATCCTGTTGAAAAGAAAGAAACAGCTGAGAATTCTATCGAACAAACAAAGCTATGGTTTCTCTGACTTCCATCCAAATCAACGTTTCCTAATGAACCCAGCTAAACCTTACAATCAGGCTTAGTAGTGGTTGTACGATTTCTCGAAATCCCCAGGTCTCTGATGCTGGAACTCACCATAATCATTATGAGCTCTAGAAGTATAATTTTCCAGATGATTTTGGTAACTGGGCCTGGAACCGACAGACAAGCTTGCTCTGGGGAAGTGAGGATGCACCGTTGATGAGGCACCGCCATCGTAGTCAGGATATGGTTTTTGAACGAAACCACTATAACCTGCGACAGGCATTTGCCGCCGTGCTGCTTCCTGTTGGCGTCGTTGAGCATCGAGTTGATGAAAGAACGCCTCAAATTGTTTGCTGTGGGTGCCCCTCAAGGCGGATAACTTCTTCAGGTAACTATCTCGTATCCCACTCATTGCCTAACAAACCATTTGAAGATCAACGTCAAAAAACCATAACAATTCAATGAGGTTGATTGTAAATATGGAGCATAATAATGAGATAGATGTCTGATACCTCACGATGTTTGTAGTTCTCTTCATCTTCTTCCTTGTCATGGATTCTTCCAAGCATCGCTGCCTCCTTTTTGTAGTCTAGTTCTAATTCCTCGAGTGTCCGAGGGAAGTAAGAATACTCAGACTGCTGGTTATGGGAGAGAAACTCAGATCCTCCTCGCCTTCCAGCATCCCATCCATCTAACCCGCCACTGCCTGTGCCGCGACTGTGCCCATCATATGAACCATAGGAATCACCACCATGAGGAGGACGTCTAGGAGACTTAGAATGGCTTGACCGACTTCTACGTCCATCTTTCACATAAGCTGCTTCAGAAAACAAACAAAAAGTCAAGGCCTGGATTCTCGAATCCAAAAACTGAAGTGCATTATTTAATGTATACAACTCATTTATAACAAACCAAACCATCCTCAAGTCAGACATTTTGTTTAGATATTTCTTTGGCTTTCAGGACAACAATATTATTTATAAACGGTGGACTGAGCTCCATACAAGAACTTACCTCTTGATTGGAATAATCACGGCCAATAAGCAGCAGCACAGTTAATGTATTTAGCAAAATGAGTGCCAGGAAATTAGTATGAAAGCTTGCAGAGGCCCAACAACAATGAAAATGGGATTACCAGTTGTTTATGGATGCCGTAAAAGTATCCTATGCTGTCCCTACCTTGTGGTGAACCCCTTGAGAATTTCTGCATATCCTCACGAATACGATCTTCTATAATCTTATCCTGGCGTCCAAATCTGTGTTGATACTGAGATGCATCACGAGGGTAACTTGGATGAGACCTCTGAGATTCAGAGTATCTCAACCGAGATGCAGGAGGGCTTGGTTGATCAGGTGACCTAGACCTGCTCATCTTAGAGGTAGAGGAGGCCCTATGATCACCGCCATCTCCCTTAATCATTTTGTGCACAGCATCAACACCTTTCTTCAATATCAACCTGTCCTTTCCACTAACAATAATAAACTTCTCCTCCATTTTGAGCTTGCATCCAATATCTCTTTCAATCCTTTGCATTGCCTTCTCAGTAAATAGGGATCTAATGTACTTTTCTCTTGCAGGAACCCTTTCGATAAAATCTTGAGACTTGCGATTGGCACCAAGAGTGGAAGGGCACCCCTGTATATGTGCCAGATTGAATCTCACACCATTTAGTGGCAGTTTGCTGGTGATGCTAACACAAAGTTTTTTTATAAGCGGTAGGAGGGAGAGAGCAGGAGGGGGAATGACTTAACCAATCTGATCTCTCAAAACATGCAGACAAGGAAGTAAGGAAGATTCCCATACATTCTTCCCCCAGTTTAATTATGTTTGGCCACAAAAAGAAAAAGAACATGAGCTAGAAATTAAAATCCTCCATTTTTCATTAGCAATAGCAAAAATTAAACTACAGTAGACTAGTCTGCAAAGGGAAATAGGTTAGGAGTTATTACGCTGTAAGCATATGAAAACTTAGGCTTCAGAAGAGGTTTCTTTTTCCCTTCTTGAGAGCAAGTTGATCCAGAAAATTAAACTATCAGACTATAACAAATTTTGCTTTCTGAACCATACTGGAGCTACAAAATACGCCAGCAACCGGTCCACAAGAGATCCTGTCACGCTGACAGCATTCCAGCCAGGAACTAAAATGCATTGCATGTTTATGAGATTATGTCTTCAGCAGTAAAGCAACCTTCATAGTCCAAGAACACAGACCGAAACAGAAAGAAAAACAATACCTGAGTGAAATGACCTGATTCTCCGCAAATTTTGCATATTAACTCTTCTTCTTTTCTTTTCTTCCAGTTCCGCTCTGTTGCTTTTGACTTAGCTTCCCAAACCTTTGCTTCCCTACTGGTAAAATCGGTTGGGACAGCATTGGGGTCAGGAGACCCCTCTTCCTCCTCAGAAACTGCTTGGGATTGATTATTTCCTTGTCCCTGATCCTGTGCATTGTTGGCAGTAGATCCTAGAGGACCAGTATACTCCTTGTAGATATCCCTAAAATCATCATCATCCATATCTGATGTAGTTGTCATCCCAATAAGGCTAACTTCACCAAAACCCCTGCACTATCAACAGAAACCCCATATTTTATCATCATCCATATTTTATCATCCAAATTGGAAAGACAGAAGTAATTACTCTGATAAGAAAGCATAGAAACAACAAGCTTATACACATTCAATGACTGCAATGCTAAAGGACGTGATAGCAGAAACATAAAATGAAAGCAAGGTTTGCAAACATCTGTTGGAGGGGGATGAAGTCATATAAAACAAGAGCATTTAATCTATTTATTCCAATATCAGTTAAAAATCAAAATCAAAATCAAAATGGAAGACCACAAAGCACCTCAAACGATAGCCATGAAACTAGGATTAAAACAAATCACAAAATGCAAGACGCATATTGAAAAGTAATAAGAACCAAGAACAAGATAAAATAAGTAACTGGCAAATAGTTGGCTACTTATATCATGCATCCATAGCACATGATATCAACAGTTAATTACGTAAACAACATTCACAAAATACATCTCCCTATATCTGACATTCACGCCCATCCATTGACCCATCTACGGAGTAATATCAATCAACATCAGGAAATAACTATTTGCCAGCACCATAGATCCAAATCCATGGAGTAGCTCCCAGTTACAGAATCTAGTCAGGAAAACGAGTATACACCCAATCCACAGCAGCTAAAAGGTAATGAAGAAAGATTTTAGGCCTAGTGTGTTTATCCGTAATTGGTCTTGCTGTTTTAGATGCTGATCGAGGAATGTGGTGGTAAGATGGAAAATGGCAAGGAAAGGGTAGGCATCTCAAAGACGACAACTGTGTTTACAAGCAATCAAACAAGGCCTTCCAATTCTCTTATAAGACCAATTAGACAATTGGAAATGAAAATACAAAATCATACTTTCTGCTATACAAAAATCATACTTTCTGCTATACAAAAATCATCTGCAGATCTCACCATGGAGAATGCAAGTAGATGATTTACCAAATCAAACCAGTGTCATTCGAAAACATGATAATAACCAAATCTATTTGATACAAGTCCCTCATTTTGTAGTGATGTGATGATGCAAAGCCTCTTTTCATCAATACAACGGCAAACACAAGTAAACCAGCAGTCAATATTAACATACTGATTATCACACGCTTATCTGGCCATTACAATCTCAATAAAAGGAAACCCTACGAATTAGCAACAGACCCCCAATTTGAATAGATAGCAACTGGGGTTTTGACCCCATAAGCAAACACAGGCAGAACAATATAAATGAAACGATACAATTTTGCTGCCATTATCGATAACATGTCAAACGCACATTCGGCAGCAATCAAAATGATGTTTGTATGCCAGAAAGGATAGCTGAAGATGAGTTAAAAACTGGAAGCAGCAAGCAGTGTTCAATTTACCCGAGTCTCCGGCAGATTCTCCCGTTCAGCTCCCGGGTTTCTCTAGATAACTACGTCAGAGCCAGTGACGAACCCTGCACGAGGCGGAGATGGCGCCCGAGAGCTCCCTCAGAACTAATCGTCTCTATCGCGCGGATGTTTGTCGAGAAGTAGGGCTGCTTCGCCGCGAAAGCGCTGTAGCCGTGAGTGATAAATGCTGACGGTGCAGACGGAAGGAACAAACACCGACGAGTAACGCTGACCAGACAAAAGCGACGGGCGGCGGAGTCAGAGCTCTCCGATTGCTTCGCTATCTCTAAGCTCTTTTATTTCCCTGTTCTCGACGAGGCGAGGGCTGCCCTCTTCGACTTGCGTTGTGTGTGTCTATTGAGGTTGAGGGTGGGAAGGGTTATCAAACCGGTTTATACACGATTGTAACCGAAAAAGTAAGTGATAGGCTATTTTATAGCAAAATGTAGTTTAATTGCGGTTTATACCGCATATCGATCTAGTCTCTAGTATGAGATTTTGGTTGGACCATCAATAGTAAGGTATGATTTATACGGTTACATTAGTCTAGTTCTATAAAGATAGTAAAACACTTTAAGGGAGTCATTTGGATGAGTTAATTGTCAATGTGGTATTTGTAGAGTCAAATTTGTTCATGTGGTATTTCAGTGTTATTTCATTAGTAATTTAAATAAAGTATCTCGTTTGGATGAACCATTCAAATGTGGTATTTGACATGTAGGGGTCATTTGGATGCAGGTTTTGGGTGTGGGATTTGGGCACAATCCTACATAGTGTGGGATTTTATTAAAATCACTCGTTTGGAAAGCAATTATATGATAAGAGATTTTAAATATTAGAGATTTCAGAAACCCACAATTGTGGGATTATGAAATAGCTGATGGTGATCAGCTATTTTAAAATCCCACACAAATTCCACAAATTAAAAACCTGGGTTTTTAAACCAGTGATTTGAGCCAAAATCCCACAAATTAAAAACCTGGATCCAAATGACCCCGTAGTATTTGGTAAAAGCATAGTAAAACGAGTTATTTCGAAATAACACATAGGTACGAGTTATTTCAAATAACTCGGTTTTAGTTTTTTTACAAATAACTCACTATCCAAATAACTCATTTCAGTAAAACGCTGCCAAACGAATTATTTGTGTCCAAATAACTCATACAAATACTCCATCCAAACGACCCCTAAGATTACTCTTATGTTACGTAGAGTTTGGAGATCAACCAGAAATTATCGAAATCTTTTACTTTTAATATATTTTATGAGGTGTAACTCGGTCGATGGTGACTGGTTTTCTGCCAACTAAGGGATCGTTTGCTTGATGGATTTGGGTCATGTATTTGGGACTCAAATCCCAAGCATGATGGATTTTAGCCAAGTTCATTGTTTGTTGTCAGGTGTTAAATCCGTGGGGTCCATGGATTTGTTTCCTTTTTTGGATCCAAATTCGTGGACCCCACAAACTTGTAAATCCCACATATTTGGGTGGGATTTGTAAATCCTTGATGGCTAGTTATATTTATAGCAAATCCATCATAATTATATCATCAAATCTATCATGCAAACAATAGACTCTTCAAATCCATGATGGTACAAATCCCTCATAAATCCAAAAGTTTTTTTTTAGCCAAAACCCTCATTTTTCAAATCAAACAAGCAAACAACCCCTAAACCTTCAATTCTTTTTTTTAGAACAGATAGGGTACAAGACCTTATTCTACAAAAACTCAAATCTCGAACCATCCATCAAATTGTCATCTCTCAAAATTCATTAAGAGATTTTTTATAACAAAAGATACTCAATTATATTGAATCAAAACAGTAGTTACACCCTGGAATTCAGCCCGGTCTGATAATCAAAGAGACGATTCATAGTCGGAGATAAAGAAAGGGCCTTGCGAGCCACCGAATGGGCTACCCTATTGTTCCTACGACCTACAAACCGAATATTAAAACCACTATGATCCTCAAAACACTGCCGAACCTCCTCCATAACAGCTCCAACTTGATTATCATTGGCATCACCTCGAGCAATCTTATCAATGACCACTTTGACGTCTCCTTCAAAACGCATCTCTGTGTGGCCATTAGCCAAACACCAATCAATGGCTTCACGGAGGACGAGTAATTCCACGACCATAGGATCCTCAATCAACGGGAATAGCACCCCCTTGACAAAGAGGACTTCCCTAGAATGCGTCATGATCACCATTCCCCCGCCGAATGAGAACCGGGCCTTACTTCCCCATCCCACATACAAATGGGCCTATGAGCATCCACAGTAGCTCCTTGTTGGGTCAGGGTAATTTATGCAGCCATTTCTCTTCTTTTACGAACATTGAAATCAGAGGATAGAGAGAGGAGAATTTTGACCAGTAAAAAATTACTTTTATTATCTTTTATTTATATTAATCGGATAGGTACTCCTTCTTTTGAACTCATAATTAAAAAAAAAAATTGCATAAAAATTGCATAGTATGTTGCTTTTTTACTTTACATAAATTTAGAATCTTAACTTCCAAATAGTGTAACATATAGTCAACACCCATAATGAAAATACATAATTAAGGGCGAATTCCCTTAAATCTGCGCTACATGGCAATCAACGGCGATGATTGATAGTTAAAAAGTTGATGTGTCAATTAAAACAACAATTTTTTTTTCTTTCACATCATATTAAATCTAATAAATATTTAGTTTCATAAAAAAATTAATTAATATAAAAAAGTAGTATTAAAAACTTATCCTTGTCGGACGCTTGCGACAATGAAGAATAAGAAAGGACCGACCCAAGAGCTCGTTGCGAAATAGAGGGGAGCAATGAACATCAGCTTCCAAATGATGATCATGATCAAGATCCTCGTAGCCAACCTCGTCAACGATTGGAAGACCAAAATGAAAGGCGACAATCGAGGAAGAATCTCTCTAGGTTTGGCAGCGGTCCTTGCTCTAATGAAAACCGCTAGATTGTTTTTCCTCCTAGACACTCCCAACTCCATCCTCGAATTCGATGACATGGTAAGGGCAAGGGCAAGCAAATGCTACTAAAAATCCGCGGCTCGAACGACATGGACGCCAAGTTCGAGGACCTCGTAAGAGTT
The DNA here is from genome assembly GCA_946122785.1 of Linum tenue. Classification (NCBI taxonomy): domain Eukaryota; kingdom Viridiplantae; phylum Streptophyta; class Magnoliopsida; order Malpighiales; family Linaceae; genus Linum; species Linum tenue. The sequence goes on from CAMGYJ010000009.1 coordinate 777,657, forward strand.
AGTGGCGCCGCCAAGAAAATCGACCGCTCTTTGCAGAGCCTCCACGTGGAACGACGGTAGCACCCCTAGCTCATGCTCTGCACCTTGATCTCGTTCTTTCAACAGGTTACTGGGATCAACGTCGTTATGCTCGCCGATATTAATTAATTTATTTATGAAAATAAATATTTATTAAATTTTAGTATAAATTTGAAATAAAAAATAAGTATTATTAAAAATAATTGTCACGCAAGTTTTTTAACTGTCAAACATCACATTTGACTTCAATGTATAATAAATTTAACAAAATTGGACGGCTAGTGACTAAAAATAACATAAAGTATATAAGTGAATAACGAATAAAATAAAAGTTGTTTTGAGTGGCAAACATGAAATATATTGAGAAACCAAGTGACCAAACATGCCATTGATCTACGAATGCATAAGAATCTCAACCTCTTGCCTTACTCGTGGGCAAAAAGAGAAGAAAGGAAATAGAGAGGAACATTTCCGAGGGGAGGGAAAAGGAGACGAGAGAGAGATCAGAATTAGCAAGCAGAGCAGGCGTTGATAGACCATCTCGGAGAATCAAATTCCAACTCACGCAGAAAAGTGTTTGTCTTGTTTTTGTTTTCTTCTTTCTGGAGGAGCTGAGAGTGAGAGGTTTTGAGAAGGGAAAGAAAGCTCAATATCTCTCCCTCTCTCACAAACTTACACTATTGCGTGCTTCGTACGGTCTATCAACTCCAATCTGCAGAATCGAAGAATCCGACTAAAACCCACTTGTTTATCTCTCTTTCCCCCCTCTCTGTGCTTGTCCTCTTTTCTGTTCTTCGATTGTTTCACCTCTCTTCTTCTGGGCTCCTGTTTTTTCGGATTTTTTGTCCGTAACTTTTTTCAGGTGTAGTTTGTAGGGTATTACAGCCGGGTTTTAAATTTCAATGGAGACTGACAATGGGGTTTCGGCGACTAATGGGGTTGGGAGCGGCGGGTCGTACTGGCTGGATGCTTGTGAAGACATCTCTCTTGATGATTTAGACGCTACCATCGCTCAGGTTCCACTTGATTTTGCTTATAATCCGGAGAGTAATCTTGGTAATGATTTCTTTGGTGGGATTGACCACATCGTTGACTGTATTAAGAGTGGGAGTGGCCTGCCTCTTCCCGTTGATCCTAACTGTGGCCGTGGGCTTCCTCTGCCCACGACTTGCTTTAGTAATGGAGAGGGCAATGTTCATAGACATAATGGGGTGGGTAGAGACAAGCTTTATTTCAATGGTGTCAAGTTGGAGTGTTTCGATAGTGGACCTAACATGTTAGAGGTTAAAAGGGAAGAGAGCTTGTTGGTGAGCTCTAATGGGAGAAATGGAAAGACTGAAAATGGATTGGTGAGGCAAAGGAGCTATGACGGTGGACAAAGTTGTGGGAAGAGGGCTAGGTTTAGTAATGGCTGCCGATACAGTAGACAGTATGGTGATAGGCAGCATGACTCTAGAGAAAGGGATGCTGGTTCAGGTAGGAAGAGGGGACGGGGTTGGAATGATATAGAGCGGAGGGATCATATTCGCAGAAAAGATAGATACGGTGGTAATGGCAGGAGGGATGGTAGAGAAAGGGGGTGTAGAGAGATCGATCATAGGGGTTATTGGGAAAGAGATCGTTTGGGATCGAACGAGATGGTTTTCCGGCCAGGTACTTGGGAAGTGGATCATCACAATGGTGAGCCAATGGCTAATGGTAAAAACCAGCCGGAGTCTGATGAGAAGCGGGAGTTGAAATCTGAAGAGCCTGGGGAGAAAGTTCCCGAGGAGAAAGCCCGCCAATACCAGTTGGATGTTCTTGAACAAGCCAAGAAGAAAAACACTATAGCTTTTCTTGAGACCGGGGCAGGGAAGACACTAATTGCTGTACTGCTCATGAAAAGTATATGTAGCGACTTGCAGAGGGTGAACAAGAAAATGCTCGCAGTATTTTTGGTTCCCAAAGTTCCACTTGTTTATCAGGTACGTACATTCAGTGTTCTAAGCTCCAAGTTCTTAATAATGTTGCTGGGAAGGCAAAATATCAAGTTTAAGTTTCTTTACATTCAATATCCAGCAAGCAGAGGTTATTCGTGAGCGTACTGGCTTCCAAGTTGGTCATTACTGTGGTGAAATGGGTCAAGACTTCTGGGACACTAGAAGATGGCAGCGGGAATTTGAAACAAAGCAGGTAGTTCATCATATGATTATCTGCTAGTTAATCAATAGATGCCTGTATGGAGTCAATCCTGTGTATTTCCTTATGCAGGTTTTAGTAATGACAGCTCAGATTCTGCTGAACATCCTGAGGCACAGCATAATCAAAATGGAAGCTATAAATCTTCTAATTCTGGATGAATGCCATCATGCTGTTAAGAAACATCCCTATTCGCTTGTGATGTCAGAATTTTATCATACAACTCCAAGGGAGAAGAGGCCATCTATTTTTGGAATGACTGCTTCTCCTGTTAACTTGAAGGGTATTGATTCTTTTGATGTTCGGTACAGCTTCAATTCTGACTGTATGCATGAACTACTGGACTACAAGGATCTCTGACCTTCCAAGTTTGTGTTCGATCAGGTGTTTCAAGCCAAGTGGACTGTGCAATAAAGATCCGTAATCTGGAGAGTAAACTTGATTCTGTTGTTTGTACAATTAAAGACCGGAAAGAGCTGGAAAAGCATGTCCCAATGCCCTCAGAAGTTGTAGTGGAGTATGACAAAGCTGCGAGCTTATGGTCACTGCATGAACAAATAAAGCAATTGGAAGTTGCTGTTGAAGAAGCAGCACAGTCCAGCTCTAGAAAAAGTAAGTGGCAATTTATGGGAGCAAGGGATGCTGGCGCCAAAGATGAGTTACGGCAGGTTTATGGTGTCTCTGAAAGAACCGAGAGTGATGGTGCTGCCAACTTAATTCAAAAGTTGAGGGCAATCAATTACGCTCTTGGTGAACTTGGTCAGTGGTGTGCTTACAAGGTATTTTCTTTGATTTACTATTTAATGCGTCTCTCTTCTCTCCATTGTAACAATATGTATTCTGTGTTATTTGCCATTCAATGCTTCTCTCTCTAATCATTGAAAGTTTGAAACAAATTGTTGCTATAACTTTCTATCTTCTGTTTCGATGTCAGGTTGCTCTATCCTTTCTGACGGCTTTGCAAAATGATGAGAGGTCAAACTACCAGCTTGATGTCAAGTTTCAAGAATCCTATCTGGAAAAGGTTGTGTCCCTTCTAAAATGCCTAGTAGCAGAAGGAGCTGCTGTAGGAAAAGTTCCAGAAGTTCCAGAGAAAGAAAATACCAATGCTCTAACTGTAACGAATCCTGTAGAAATGGAGGAGGGCGAGCTCCCAGACAGTCATGGTGGGTTTTGTTTTGAGCCTTCTGTTGGAAGAACTAGATTCTTTTTCAAGGAGAAATAAAGTTGAAGAGGGTGCAATTTGTGGCTGGCAATATGCCATTTGCATCTTATTGCATATTCATTCAAACTAGATTTTATTGGAAATGGTTTTCTGTAGTAACTGCATGCACTTTTAGATAAGTAACATTGTTGAAATAATAACTTTGACGTCTTTGGTAACGCTGTGGTGTAGTTGTGTCTGGTGGAGAGCATGTTGATGTGGTAATTGGAGCTGCAGTTGCTGATGGAAAAGTGACCCCGAAAGTGCAGTCACTGATAAAGATACTGCTCGGATACCAGCACACAGAGGATTTCCGCGCAATCATCTTTGTTGAGCGGGTGGTTACTGCTTTAGTTCTTCCCAAGGTTGAAGCATTTCATTTGCGGTCTTGTTAAGATTCCAGAAGGCTTGGCCCTTCATTCCATGTTCCTCATCGCAGCATATTGCCATTTTTTGGGGCCAAACCTGCAGGTCTTTGCAGAGCTTCCCTCTCTTAGTTTCATCAGATGTGCTAGCTTGATTGGTCACAACAATAGTCAAGAGATGCGGACAAGCCAAATGCAGGACACAATCGCAAGATTTCGGGATGGCCGTGTATGCAACCTGGCTTTTTGACTATCTTATACTTAACTGGATAGTTTGGTATTTGATGTCTTATCAAATGATTACAGGTGACTTTGCTGGTTGCTACTAGTGTTGCTGAGGAAGGACTTGATATTAGACAATGCAATGTTGTAATCCGTTTCGATCTTGCAAAAACTGTTCTGGCGTACATTCAGTCAAGGGGCCGTGCAAGAAAGCCTGGTTCAGATTACATCTTGATGGTTGAAAGGTAGTGCTTTTGGGTCTCTGTCGATTATCAGAGTTTCTTTTCTCCATAATAGCTTTGGGTAGCTCTAAAGTTTCCACTGTTTTGCAGGGCAAACCTATCTCATACAGCATTTTTAAGGAATGCCAGGAATAGTGAGGAAACTTTGAGGAAAGAAGCAATTGAGAGAACTGACCTGAGTCATATAAAGGATACTTCAAGATTAATTTCTGTAGATCCAGTACCAGGAACTGTTTACCAGGTGCCTTCAACTGGTGCTGTTGTGAGCTTGAATTCTGCTGTTGGACTTATCCATTTTTACTGCTCCCAACTACCTAGTGACAGGTGCTTTTATTTGTTGAAATCTTAAAATATAGCTAGTTATGTTAAATGTTAGTCATTGTAGGATCTACTCATATGCATCTGTTGTCCAGATATTCTATTCTTCGCCCCGAGTTTATTATGGAAAGACACGAGAAACCAGGAGGTCCTACTGAATATTCGTGCAAGCTCCAACTTCCTTGCAATGCTCCATTCGAGAAGCTTGAGGGACCCATCTGTAGCTCAATGCGCCTTGCACAACAGGCATGTTATTCTACCTGACATTTGCTTCTCTCAATTCTGTATAGATTGCAAGAATGTCTTCCTTATCAACTTAAAATGTGCAGGCCGTGTGTTTGGCTGCCTGCAAGAAGCTCCATGAGATGGGAGCATTTACTGATATGCTCTTGCCAGACAAGGGAAGTGGGGAAGACAGAGAGAAGGATAACGATGAAAGTGAACCACTTCCTGGGACTGCTAGGCACCGAGAATTTTATCCTGAAGGTGTTGCTGATATACTTCAGGCAAGTTTTTTTCTTCTTCTTTCCATTTGATGCGATTCTGATGGTTTGCTTGTTAATTTTTCGTGAATATACAATCTTTCAATGAAGCGAGGTTCAGGGAAAATTGTCACATTATCTTTTACCTTCCTTTATATTTGTGATACTTTGAAGTAGCGAAGGAGGTTTCATCTGTTGTATCACCGTCTCCTGCTGTAAGCCTTTCTAGCAGGAATATTCTCATCCACAGGTTGTCTTCGCTCTTTTCCAGGGTGAATGGATCTTGTCAGGAAAGGATGATTGTGCTGACTCAAAGTTGTTTCGGCTTTACATGTATGCTGTTTCATCTGTTAATATTGGCACTTCAAAAGACCCTTTTATAAGTCAAGTTTCAGAATTCGCCGTGCTTTTCGGCAGTGAGCTGGATGCAGAGGTATTTACATTTTCCTCCTCTTGTCTGAGCTCGGATTAAAGTTTATAAGGATTCCTCTGTTCCTAATGGAGCTGTTTGCATAGGTGTTATCGATGTCGATGGATCTCTTTATCGCTCGAACCATGACAACAAAGGCATCTCTTGTCTTCAAGGGAGCAATGGAAATTAATGAAAATGAGGTTTGTTGTTGATTAGTCAAATAGAGCTCGTCAACCTTTCATGTCTCTCTTTCTTTCTTTTTTTGATGAATTCATGTCTCTCTTTCTTACTGACTGCTAGACATTAATTCTTCTGCAGCTGGCTTCCCTAAAAACTTTTCATGTTAGATTGATGAGTATTGTATTGGACGTGGATGTTGAACCTAACACTACTCCATGGGATCCTGCAAAAGCATATTTGTTTGTCCCTGTGGTTGGCGATAAGTCTGTAGATCCTGTAGTTGAAATTGATTGGGATCTGGTTAAAGAAACATCTAATTCGGATGCGTGGAGCAATCCCCTTCAAAGAGCTCGCCCTGATGTCTATCTTGGTACAAATGAGAGGACACTTGGTGGAGATAGGAGAGAGTATGGATTTGGAAAATTGCGGCATGGCATGGCTTTTGGGCTAAAATCCCATCCAACTTATGGCATAAGAGGAGCTGTTGCTCAGTTTGACATTGTCAAAGCTTCTGGATTGGTTCCTAACCGAGATGTGGAAGGAACACCAATTGTAGGGTCATCCAAAAGCAAACTCATGATGGCTGATTCATGCCTTCACGCCGAGGATTTGGTAGGTAGAATAGTAACTGCTGCTCATTCTGGGAAAAGGTTTTTTGTGGATTCTATACGCTATGACATGACAGCAGAGAATTCATTCCCAAGGAAAGAAGGTTATCTCGGTCCGCTTGAGTACAGCTCATATGCCGAATATTACAAACAAAAGTATGTCTACACTTTGAACTTTAGATGCTTGCCCGTTTTATCTTCTCTTTTGTTTCTTGACCTTTTTGCTTCTAGAAAAGGGAGTTGGGTTCCCTATCATAAATTCTGTGATATATTCTAATCTCTTGGTTGCATTTGGAGAGCTTGATAGCCTTCATGCATCTCCATGTTGCTGTTGAAGAATGCAGGGCCCTTCTCTCTAGTCTGTAGCTACTGTTCGGTGAAATTTATGGAAATTTCACAATTTGGTTTCACGTTGACAGTAGCTTATGACTTTGGGGAAAGCGTTGCTTCTTCTTTTGCAACAGAGGGGTGCATTAGGCTATTGGGTCCCATTTGTTCTTATTAGGTATGGAGTTGAATTGATGTACAAGTGTCAACCTTTGATAAGAGGCCGTGGCGTTTCCTATTGCAAAAATCTCCTCTCCCCTAGGTTTGAACACTCTGAAGGTATGCATCTATGTTCTTTCCATATCTCTAAAAGCGTGTTTTCTATTGGCAGAAAGATTTTTCCGCATTTGAAGTTCCTTGAACTAATGTGCAAGTTTCTTTGTGTACATAGCTGGTGATGGTGAAACAGAGGAGTGTCATGACAAAACATACTATGTGTTTCTTCCTCCCGAGCTGTGTTTAGTGCACCCTCTTCCTGGTTCTCTGGTTCGGGGTGCTCAGAGACTACCGTCAATTATGAGAAGGGTTGAGAGCATGCTCCTTGCTATCCAGCTCAAGCACATAATTAAGTACCCTATTCCTGCTTCAAAGGTATCTTTGTTTGCCCGAGGCAGTTTGTTCGGCTGGTATTAGTACATCTTGAATCCTGTGGACTAGCTATGAACTAATGCTGTCATTTTACAGATCTTGGAAGCTTTGACTGCTGCTTCATGTCAAGAGACATTCTGTTACGAGAGAGCAGAGCTTTTGGGAGATGCCTACCTAAAATGGGTCGTCAGTCGATTTCTTTTTCTCAAGTACCCCCAGAAACATGAGGGCCAACTTACAAGAATGAGGCAGAAAATGGTCAGCAACATGGTTCTGTATCAATATGCACTGATCAAAGGCCTTCAGTCTTACATCCAAGCCGATCGTTTTGCTCCATCTAGGTGGGCCGCTCCTGGAGTTTTGCCTGTCTTTGATGAAGATACAAAGGATGAACACTCGTCCTTATTCGTCGAGGAGAAATCAGGTGTGTTGGAGAAAAAGCCAGTAATAGAAGACAGTCATGTTGTTGATGAGTATGAAGAAGATGAACTTGAAGATGGAGAGCTTGAGAGCGACTCTAGCTCTTACCGAGTACTCTCTAGTAAAACACTGGCAGATGTGGTAGAGGCTTTAATTGGAGTTTACTATGTTGAAGGTGGGAAAATTGCAGCGAACCATCTTATGAAGTGGATAGGAATACAGGTAGAGTTTGATTTTGAAGAGACAGATGGGGTAATTCAGTCAACTAAAGTACCTGAAAGTATTATAAGGAGTGTTGATTTTGACAAACTTGAAGGTGTTCTGAATCACAAATTCAGCAAACGGTCCCTATTGGTAGAGGCCATAACTCATGCTTCTAGACCGTCTCCTGGAGTTTCCTGCTACCAAAGGCTGGAGTTTGTTGGTGATGCAGTCTTGGATCATCTCATTACACGGCACTTGTTCTTCTCATATACAGATTTACCTCCAGGTCGATTGACAGACTTGCGTGCTGCTGCTGTAAACAATGAAAACTTTGCCCGTGTTGCAGTAAAGCGTAAGCTCCATGTGCACCTCCGTCATGGATCGAGTGCACTAGAAAAGCAGGTATCTTTCTTTTCCTTAATACTATTGTTAAAATTCATGTTTTCTGCATATATGGTATATTGATGTACTGTTCAATGAGTGCATTTTAAGATTCAATGTTTGGTTATTGTGATTGTAATTTTGGAACTCGAAAAAATAGTTACTTTTGTGGAGGAATTCACTTTTGGAGAAAAGAAATTGGAGTTTTATGGAAATACATGGAAGTTGATAGGGACATCAGGGTAAAGAAAAATGTGTAAAAGAAAAGGAATCTCAATAATCTCAACTAAAATGTGAGATTCTATACCATTTATTTGAATGAATGATTTCAGCGGTCACATGAAGAAATAAATGCATGCATTGTTTTTATTTTGGAACAAAACTTCGGTATTTAGAAACACGAGGAATTTTATAATGCTATATAGCATTAGTGCTATAGATTTTTGCCTTTATGGTACAACTTGAAATGGTACCTTTGACGTTATGGTACAACTTCAGATTGTACTTATACTTTCTGTACAAATTCTGTTATAGTACAACTTAAATTTGTACCTTATGTGATGGTACAACTTCAAATTGTAAAGTTGTACCATAACATAATGATACAAATTCATTTATGGTACAACCTAAACTTATACATTTAATGTTATGGTACAACTTCAAGTTGTACATTAAAGCACCAATGCTATATAACATAGTAGAAGTGTTCTAGAAACACATCTACCATTGCATTACTGGGCTGGTTACTGCTTTCGGCAATCTTGATGATGTTTTGGGAAATCTTTCACATTTCAGATACGGGATTTCGTAGAGGAAGTTCAAAACGAAGTGTCGAAGCTGGAGTTCAATTCTTTTGGATTGGGAGACTGCAAAGCTCCAAAAGTTCTTGGTGATATTGTGGAATCAATTGCTGGTGCTATCTTCCTCGACAGCGAACTGGACACTGGAGTTGTTTGGAAGGTAGTATTTAGGCTCCCTCATTAATTCATGGAACTTGCTCCCTTTTGTTGCTTCTGTTTAGTGCCTGATGATTCGAAAGGTAAAGAATCCGATTGATTTATGTATTTTTTCTCTCCTGGTTTCGATAATTTTCTCTCAGGTTTTCCAGCCTTTATTGGACCCAATGGTGACGCCCGAGACACTTCCGATGCATCCAGTGAGAGAGCTGCAAGAGCGATGCCAGCAGCAGGCTGAAGGCCTGGAATACAAAGCCACTCGAACTGGCAATGTGGCCACTGTCCAAGTTTTCATAGACGGGGTCGAGGTGGGAGTTGCTCAGAATCCTCAAAAGAAGATGGCACAGAAACTTGCTGCTAGAAATGCACTAGCTATTCTCAAGGAGAAGGAAACTGCTGCTGATGAAGACAAGGTCGATCAAGACGAGGAGGGGATGAAGAAGAATGGGCACCATACTTTCACGAGACAGACCTTGAACGACATCTGCCTGCGTCGGAACTGGCCTATGCCTTTCTATCGGTACACATTGCCTCTGCGTTATTTATTGGACGTGGTTGAGAAGTTAATCGTCTGTTTGACTAATGTTCTCGTAATGAAATCTTTGAAGGTGTGTTAGTGAGGGTGGCCCGGCGCATGCAAAGAGGTTCACGTTTGCTGTTCGAGTGAATACGAATGACAGAGGGTGGACCGATGAATGCATCGGAGAGCCGATGCCAAGTGTGAAGAAGGCCAAGGACTCTGCTGCGGTTCTTCTCCTTGAACTCCTCAACAGACGGTACTCCTAATGTCCAACAGCATATATACGGCGGTAATGGAGAATTGTTGTGTAATAAAAGCAGAACAGCACTGTAATCTGCTGCGGCTAAGTTCTAATCCGTCGCTGCCTAACCGACTTTTTGGAATGGGCAATCTAGCAAGCAAAACATGGATTCTTGTTCTTCTCTCTTTGTCCACACACACACTCTATGGCCTAACTTCTCTAGTTGTTTAGGAGACGAATACTAGAATATATGTATATTGAATTTGTGTTTGTATGTGAACCTTGATTGCAAACCCTTATTCTCTATATCTAATTGATGTTTATCGCTTGTATTGGCCAAGCTTTAGTTGTTGTTGGTGTTGACCTACGAGGGAGCAATCCAATTAGGTTAAGGTGAAACACATCAATTGGTGGGCTATTATCAATTGCATGACTATTGAGTTGTCAATTCCTCTCTGGATAAAAAGTAAAAACCCTTAATTGACAATCTAATATTTGAAGCTACGAGTGGTTAATTGGGATGAGGAGACCACCCTCTCACTTAACCATATTGGAAGGGAATTTAGAAGCACGACCATTGATTCAAAGAATACTAACAAACTATTGACAATATATAAGATATGATGAATTATATTTGGTTTGCATCAATCACATTTTGATCTATTGCTAGAGGGATTTGACCCTAAACAACATCTCTTCTCTTGCAGTCTTCATCTTAGTTAGTTGTTGTTTATTTCTTGTGTAGTTCACTTTAGTTGACAAACAAAACCAAAACCCTTTGAATTGACTAGATAACCCTAAATACCCTTGTGGAATACGACTCGAGCAACTATACTACGAGTTCAGCTTGGGTATGCTTGCCCTTGCTAAGCGAAGGAGTATCTATGCAATAATTATCTATTTTTTTATATTCTCCACCACTCGTTACCACCCTTTATCTCCTTCGTTATGACTCAATTTTTGAAATTGTTTGTACATAAGGAACAAGTTTATTGTGATGTACAAAATGATATCCATTCGATTTCTCATTTGACTAAGTTTGAAGTTACAAGAAGTGTAGTCTTTTGTGTCAACTTCTTAGTCAATCGAGTGGATGACATTTTATTATTTTATCATTCTTAAATGCTGCATTTTCCTAATTTAGCCTAACAAATTGACATGAAATCATTATAACTACTATTTATTTATTTTCTTTTTTTTTCGGATAAAAGCTACACATCATTTAACCTTTGTTTTTTTTTTTATTGAACATCATTTGGTCTTCGACTGATTGAATGAAAGGAAATGTTAATGAAAGGAAGAGGAAAACAAGAATACCATGAATAATAATGATAATAAAATTTGGAACAAGAAAAGTGGAGGGTCATCCGCAGCTGCAAACTACCATTTCGCTGCATCCAAACACGAGGCAGTGTTTCGCAAACATTGTTTTTCTCTTTCGTCCATTTTATCAAACACTTTTCAGACTCTTTCCTCTTAATATATATGGTTGTGGGTACGAACATATTCCCTTCAATTCAATAAAAGGCCGCTTTAGGAGGAACATTGTTGCTCTTCCCAATCGTCTTTGGATCATCAATCAGATAGGAAATTTAGCAGGTCATCAGCTGCACACAGAAAGAAGACGAAAAGAAGGTTGCCATATGTTCTCTCTCTGTCGATTTACAATCTGGGTTATTTTGTAATGTTGCATGCGGATTATTATCTTTAGTGTTCTGGAAACTTGGGAGGATTTTTCAAATGTTTATGTTCTGCCCGGTGTGCTTTGAATGAACAGAAAGTTGACTGTGTTTGTTCTTTTGATTACAATTGATTTTTGGATGCAAAGATGAGTACCAACGATAACAATGGAAGCGATGGTGGTGAGAAGCGTACCCCAAAATTGAACGAGAGGATCCTTTCATCTTTGTCTAAGAGAACCGTTGCGGCTCACCCATGGCATGATCTAGAGATCGGTAATGTTACGGTGTTTATTACTGAGCCAAGATTCAAAAATTGGGATACAATAATAACACGCTTTATTTATTTATAAATAATTTATTAAGTTATCTCTAATTTTCAATAAATTTAATGCATTTGCATGTGTTCTTCGAAATTCGTGTCCCTGGGACTCATGGTAGCTCCACCCTTGGTTTAGTGTCATAAACCAAAACTCGAGTTAATATTGTGGTCTTGGACTTCGAACACACGATCACTTGCAAACCAATTAGGCTACTATATCATAATTAACTGGCTCAAATAACTCGAGTTGTTGGGGAAAAAGTTAATTATCTTATACATATCTCTTACATTTAGAAATATAGAATGATTTGATGTTATGGGATATCATATATGTTCTTTAATTTTTCATTGTTAAGAAGATCTTAGTTCTTTCATAATAAAACTATAAACGGTGATGTTCATATCTGCAGGCCCTGAAGCCCCCAAAGTTTTCAACGTGGTATGTTTTCTTCTCGATCATGATCTCTAGTCCAGATCTATGGTTTGTGGGATAAATCGTTATTCATCCAAAAATCATGGTTCTGGATTCATATAGGTTATTGAGATCACTAAGGGAAGTAAGGTCAAATACGAATTGGACAAGAAGACAGGAATGATTAAGGTAATAAACACCATAGATATATTTACTTCATTTTACCGAAAAACATTCTTCTATATTGCTTAGGGTTTCCTTATGATATGTACAACTGTGAACCTATTCGTAGGTTGATCGTATTTTGTACTCGTCTGTGGTTTATCCTCACAACTATGGATTCATCCCTCGAACCTTATGCGAAGACAACGATCCTTTGGATGTGTTGGTTCTCATGCAGGTCGAGTGTCTTTCTTTTTGTCTATATATTTCTCTTCCATTTTGGTGTGTGGAAATTGCTAACACACTAAGTTGGTGAATCTGCAGGAGCCTGTTCTCCCGGGCTGCTTTTTAAGAGCCAGGGCCATTGGACTCATGCCCATGATTGACCAGGTAATGCATCCTCTTTTTATCTCTAAAGTCAGTAACTCTGCGGTTTCGGGTAAAGAGTGTGGTATAAAATCCATAATATAACATATTCTCCCAATAACTCGCGAGTTATTGGGACCAACTGGTTTATGACATGGTATCAGAGAGCATGTTTGCCCAAGACCCAAGTGGTCTTGATTAAAGCACAAGGTACGGTGGGACCTGTGCAAACTTCAAGCCCGTGAGTTGGCTTTCGTTTGAGGAGGCGTGTAAGAGTGTGGTATAAGATCCATAATAACCCACTCCCAATAACTCGAGTTATTGTGACCAACGGTGGTTTATGGCAGTTTCTTTGGCATTTACGGTCCAAGAATATATAATCAGGGTATATTCCTTCTTTGTTTTATTGATTCAGGGAGAGAAAGATGACAAGATAATTGCAGTTTGTGTTGACGATCCTGAGTATAAGTATTACAATGACATCAAGCAGTTGCCTCCTCATCGCCTTTCTGAGATCCGTCGTTTCTTTGAAGATTGTATGTCTTTCTCTTTAACACTAATTAACCATTGTTACAATGACCTTCCATTTTTCTCTTCATAACAATGTCTTTACAGATAAGAAAAATGAGAACAAGGAAGTTGCAGTTAATGAGTTCTTGCCTTCTGATGGTGCTACTGAAGCCATCCAATACTCAATGTAAAGTTTTCCGATCTTGAAATATAAAGCTAATATTTTTGTAAATGGGTTTTATTATTATTATTATTATTATTATTTTTTTTTACATATTACACTGTACAATCTTTGAACGCAGGGATCTTTATGCTGAGTACATTCTCCATACACTTAAACGATAAGCAAGAAGAGGCAAAGGAGGCCATTTTGTTATAAGTTGGTTCCTTGCTTGGACGAATCTCAAAATATACTATACAATAAGCCGCTTCTTGATTTAAGTTTTACTTATACTTATTGAAGTTTTGATTTTTGAATTTCTAGAGTTCAGCAATGTCGTAAATGCAACTCTTTAATTTTATTTCTGTAAAAAAAAAATTTGCCCTCTCTACATACAGAGTGGTATACATATATATGTTAAACCAAAATGTTTGAGCGTTCTTCTTTATTCTGACATCCGTGTACAAATATTTAAAATTGAGATAACTCATTACTTATGTATAGTAATTATTCTCTCTGTATATTTGTTGCTTATATTTTTTATGATGTTTTTTTTTTTCGAAGGTGAAAAATATAACACCCTAATAGTACAGTTATAAATTGAAACTTGAGGCCTTACTACTCTACTCTATCTAATTAAATTGAAAGTCTTTTAATCAAGCAAGCAATCCCCATTGTTTCATGATCAGAAAGAACATTCCAGAGGCGTCGAATAAGGCAGGCTTGGTTCCAGCTGAATAAGTCTTTAAACTCAGCCATCATTCCTTCTTAGGGAAAGCAACTAATTTCTAAGTTATCTTAGTCCTGCCCTTCTAAGAATTCCCATAGGAAATAAGAGCATTGCTTCTCTTTACTACTTTTCAGTTAAGCATATTGTATGGTTTGGTAAGAATTTGTCCTAAACTTTCTCTGTTTCTCAGCCAAATGTATGTTTATTTATAGATTCGTTTCGGTTCATGTTTGGTTATTCATACTTATATTCGAATTTAGCAAAACAGCATTCATCCACCCAACCCACCCATAACCTGCAGCAAAGTCACCCAACCCATCCAACACTAATATTTGGGATGAGTGTGGATCATGATTAAGTTCACCAGTTTAGTTGTAGGTAGGTGACCTTTTGCTCAAAATCGGTGTAACCCTCCCAGTGTCCATCTCTAGTTTTCGGTTGAAAATAAACAGAGATACCAACTAATTGGGTTATCGAGTGAATTGAGTGGAGATCATCAGAATTATGAGTCGAGCCGTTTCCGTCTTTCGGATAATTTACTCCTTAGTCAATTTTTTTTTTTTTGATAACCCAGGGAACCTCAGCCCCACGTGCCGCATGAGCGACAGCGGGGCCTACTAAACCACTGGGGGTACCTGCATACTAACCGGGGCTTTCTGCTACCAACATCGGGGAGGCTTCGCCTCCGATACCAAGGGTGCCGCCGGGAACGCACAAGTGGCTCCACTGGGAATCGAACTCAGGACCTCTCACATCCAGAGCTCAATTGGACCAGTGTTTTCACCACTAAGCTATGTTACCTTTGGCCCTTAGTCAAATTTATGGACGGATTATTCAGGCTGGTGCTCTGTTTTGATAAATCTAATTAAATTATTAAGTAATTATTATACGTTTAGACTTTAGACTAAACTAAACCCACCCGTCCAAATAGAGAGCTTGATCTCTAAATTGAAGAGAAGTAGAAAACCAACACACCATCGTCTTTCTCAAACTCCAACTGCAAATTCGTCATATACGCTTCGTTGCCTCTCTTTTCTCGAGAAACAAACACTGCAAAAAAATTGGTTTTCTTCTGCTAATTCCAGCAGCTACAAACTCAACTGACAGACAGCAAGCGAACAAGATGACGGTGGCGATGATATCCTTGGGGACTTTTATTTTTGTCCATTCACGAAGAAGGGAAAACTAAAACCGTCTGAAACCCCAGTTTTTTTTGGCATCGTCATTGACTCCTCCACTGAGTCGCGTCGGCGGTGGTGATGATGGATCGTCAACGGACCCACTTGATCGGCGATTACGTAATCGGACCCAGACTCGGGTCGGGCTCCTTCGCCGTGGTTTGGCGGGCCAGCCACCGAGTCTCGGGTCTGGAAGTCGCCGTGAAGGAGATTGATAAGAAACTGCTCAGCCCAAAAGTTAGCGCCAATTTGCGCAAGGAGATTTCCATTCTCAGCACCATTCATCACCCTAACATCATTCGACTTTACGAGGCTTTCGAGGTAACCAAAAAGAAAACGTTCCATCGTCACTATTCTATTGCTTTACCATGGATGTCGGTGGTTTTTGCAACTGAAAAGTTCCTTTGGATTGTATGTTTTTGGGGTAATGATAGACTGCTGATAGGATATATTTGATACTGGAGTACTGCGACGGAGGTGATCTGGCGGCGTACATTCAGCGCCATGGGAAAGTTCCAGAGCTTGTTGCCAGGCACTTTATGAGGCAATTGGGTATTTTTTTCTTCTTCTTCTTCTTCTACATCGTTAGTTTTCTAGTTTGCTGTGGGATTCATGGATGTTCATAGTTTTGGGATTTCTCTAATGGCCGCCTTCTGGGTTCAAGACTGCATCTTTCTACTGATTGACAATACGGGTCGCTGGATTTCTTTGTGCAGCTGCAGGATTGCAAGTACTACAAGAGAAACATCTCATTCACAGGGACTTGAAACCACAGGTTTGAACCAAAAGCCAGGGTTTTTGTGACAGTCTCTGATTGCTGAACTTGTGAGTGATTTTGTTTTCCCCTTAGTTACTTGTGGTGGATTTTGATGAATTGGTAAACTACTATATTTGCAGAACCTGCTTTTGTCATCACATGAGGAAACTCCACTGTTGAAGATAGGAGATTTTGGTTTTGCTAGGTGAGAATCTCCTTGTTAGTTTAATGAATTTTGCATCCGGTGTTATTTCTTTTTGTCTTCCAAGTGTGCTGAGCACAGATTTGGTGATTGATGTGATCAATCATCTCTCCGTGGTACACGATGATGCTTTTTCTTATTTAGGAAAAGTGCTGTGTTCTCATCCATGACTGACATTGCAAACTGGAAAGATCATTATATCATTAACATACAGAACCAAGCTCAAGACAGCCCATATCATTTAGGCTGCCTACAAATGTTCCATCAAAGATCATCTAGCACGCATAATCACTAGTTCTCAGGTGAGCCACCATGAGTGTTGTAATTTAGGTTCCTGATGGCTCCTGTCACAAGAAGCACTCCTCATTACCTGGAACTGTTTTTGCCTGTTAATCACTGACATGTACTTTGGCGGCTTAGCTAATGAAAAGTCAACCACCATGTAGGAAAGGGACAACTCTATAAAAACAAGATTTTGATGTACTTAATTTTTACATGTGGTGCGTTATTGCAGTTTTTGTTTAGTTACAAAACCTGAAGCTGTCATATACTAACTTCTTACCAGCAGCCTAACTACGAATAACTTTTCTAGCAACTATGTATGGCTTTTATATCGCTTCCCACTCCCCATCTGGCTAAACTCTAAATAGTAAATAAAAAATTTATGTAATATTGACTTCATCTGTGGCTCTGCTTTATGTCATTTTCTCATACATTTATCTACCAGGTCCTTGACACACAACGAATTGGCTAAGACGCTTTGTGGATCTCCTCTGTACATGGCCCCAGAGATTATTCAGAACAAAAAGTATGATGCCAAGGTAATCAACCATGTAATGTTTGAAGGAGTAGGGAAGTTATTACTGTAGATTTTCCAGTAGTAGCATTTCTCACGTAGTTTCTTTAGACATGCAGGCTGATTTATGGAGTGTCGGTGCAATTCTATTCCAGCTGGTGACAGGCAGACCGCCATTTCAGGGGAATAGTCAATTTCAGGTTTCTATCTTAAGAACTCAAGTGGAAGAATTGGTGACAAAGAAGTTACCAATGCAGCCTGAAGCTGACAGAGTTAAACATTTGGATTCTTAAATATGACAGGCTGTAATATTTACTTTGTTCTCTCATGCATGCAGCTCTTTCAGAATATTTTGATGTCAACTGAGCTGCAGTTTCCAGAGGGTGCTTTGGAGAAGCTGCATCCAAACTGTGTAGACCTGTGCAGAAGCCTTTTACGCAAGAACCCAGGTACCTATATCCATGTGTGTGTAACGTACCTGCTTGTAGCTTTGCACACTATGGAACAGTATGTTGCTCGTGATTGGGTACGTAGTGTTGCTTGGCATCTGTTCTACATAGCTGACCAGGAGACAACTTTGCTTTTGCAGTTGAACGGCTAACCTTCCTGGAGTTCTTCAATCATAAATTCTTAGTGGAGCCTAGGTAACATTTTTCAAGTTGATCCTTCAATGTTCATTTACTAAGTAATAACCTACGTTGTTTGGTCCCTTTTCTGCGTTAATCGTTATTTGTTGCATTCAAAATGCTGTAGGCTAGCTGTGGAGACAGAGCAATGTTCTCTTCTTTCCCTACCAAAACAAGTAGTTGAGCAGTCTCATTCTTCCTGTGACAAGAGCTTGCAGCTGCATTCACAGTGTCTTATTTGCTCTGGTGAGAACAATCTGAACTTAGCAGTTCCATCTGCCCCTGACCACAAAATACAACATGGTAAAGCTGATGGTGGTACATCCAACCATGCAAGCATGTTTCGGTCTCTGGAAGATATTGCCAGGGATGAGATGGGGAAACCCACTTTTGGCAACAAATTGACAGTGGATCAGACTCAAGGTCATTGTTCATCATTCAACTCTTTTATACTTTAAATTTAGTTCAATGCCTAATAGGCCTAGACTAACTTCATGGTCATAGTCCTGTCACCCCTTTTTTCCTGTAACCTAAGCTTGGGCTTCTTAACCAGGACTGATTGTTTTCTTATTATCTTCTAGTTGCTGGCTGTATGCAGTCCATTGAGAAGGATTATGTTCTTGTTAATTGTCATTTCACTTCAAAGGAGAACATCACGTGTTACTTCGAGACGTCATTGCAAGAAAGCTCCAATAACGGAGTTTCTGTATGTGGACCCACTGAGGTGAAAGTGGAAAATACAGCAAGTGTCATGCTTGCAGAAGAGGTTGATCCTGCTCATTCCTTGGAGCAGGGAGTCGAAGGATCAGAACCATTAGCTACAACATGCAATTTCAGTACATGTAGGGAACTTCAAGGGTTATCCATATTACATCCATCAACTAGGCTCCTCGTATTACGACAGTATCTCCAGGCAGTATCAGAAGTGGTTAGTGAAAAAGTGAGTTCTTTCATCATCTGCTAAGTACATTATTTCCCCTTTTTTGTAGGTTACCCAAAGGTTAGATCCGATGGGAGTTAGATGTTTTTGATACATGAGCAATGTTCTACTTTGTTGACACTCTGATGAGTTGTCCAAGTCATTTGAGTTCTAACAGAGCTGGGCTGTTGTGTTAGTAGATGATGAGGTGAAATGCTAACAGTATTGAGGACTTGACATAGCAAAAAATGCTTAGAGAAATTTGAAAGCTGTTGTCTTTGAGGAGTAGGCGAGTGTTGTCGAAAGCAAAGTGAGACCGTACCTAGTATGGTCAACATTGTAGTCAATTTTGTTGTCTTCTCCCTAGGATGTCTAGCATTCTTCAGGTACAACTAGCTAACATTCTTTATACACAGTTTGTTGCATTTCCTAGGATGTGATCATCTATTTAAACAACTTTCTGTTCGGGATTCTTCAATGATGGGTAGTAGGCAAATAGCCAAATACAAACAATGAGTGCTATAGAATTTCGGGTTGTGTTGAATGGATGATCTATTAGCAAGCACTTGATAGGATTCATATCCCTTGTGGCAAAATGCAGCTTATGTTGAAGCAGGCAGGAACATGAATCTTGGAATACATTCAAAAGGAGTTTTAGTTTGTGATGATTTCAGATTTTTATTGTTTGCAGTACAAGGCAGGACAATTTCTGGAAGCATTTTCAGTTGAACTGGTAGTTTTGGCTTGCTGGAAGAAAGCAGTTGAGATTTGTGGCACCTGGCTCACTACAACTCCTGGAAATGAATTACCTGAAATCTCAGATGTTCCGCCTACACCGATTGATGATGACCCCGTGTTCCGTGCGGCAGATAAAATTGAATTTGACAAGCCTTCCTCTGCCTGCAAATGGGCACAAGAAGGGTTTGTTTCTGCTCTTGATAACGCGGAGAAATTGTCAGGCCACCTCAAAGACGTTGATGGTTCGTCAATTCATCAGTTTCGTTCAATTTTAGGTTTCGTTGAATGATATAATGATATGAGTGTCTTTTTTTTAAAAAAATAACTGGTAATATTTTAAGTTTCAGTATGCATATATCTTGGGTTGGGTTTTTACAAGGGGCAGAGTATGAAATGAGTTTTAGGTTGAAGAACTATGTTGTTTTTAACTGTAGACCAGCTTTTTGAAAAGTAGAAGTTACCTTTGAACCAAAACAAACACACCAGTATGTTTTCTGCACTTACTTTTACGCTCTGTTACCAATATCTATCTTGTATTACTTTTGCAGCTGCAGCAGAGATGCCAGATGCAATGGAAATTATATTCCAGAAGGCCCTAGCTCTAGGGACAGCCGGTGCTGTAAGTGACCGTCTTGTCTTCTCTCACTGCTGCGCTTCTCTGACATTGTTGCATTATGTTAAAAATATCACTGTGTTTTCTTCATCTTCAGGTGGACGAATACATGGACAACAAGGTCAATGCAGCTGTCTCGTACTCCAAAGCGTTGCTACTGTTGTCCTTCATCGTGGGAGAAGCGACTTCTCTT
Source organism: Linum tenue (assembly GCA_946122785.1). Taxonomy (NCBI): domain Eukaryota; kingdom Viridiplantae; phylum Streptophyta; class Magnoliopsida; order Malpighiales; family Linaceae; genus Linum; species Linum tenue. The sequence continues at coordinate 797,886 of CAMGYJ010000009.1, forward strand.
GCGCTCAACCCTCCGTTTATTCTAACTCCTGCTAACAAGCAGCGAATTCGATGCTACATTGTCAACTTACAGTCACACCAGTCCAAGTTTCTGATCTCTCAGCTCCGCATGCCACAGCCTTGAATTCAAAGAAAAGAACTAATCCACCCCATCACTCTCTATAGTACATCCGGCCTAGCTTCCTTTCGGTTGCCGCGTAAAAACTCACCAATTGGCAGCCAATCTGGGAATGGAAAAGTTATATGCAGCAGCATGCAATTGTTGAAATTTTGCATGTCAGCCAGTAGATACTCGAAAAGGACAGTAACTAGCTGAGCCAATTGAATGAAATATTCCTTACATGTGTATATACTATATAGTGTAAAAAGAAAGAAAAAACTCTGCACTATGGGAGTGGAAAAGCTGCAATCCTTGAATGCAACGATGTAAATGAAAGCGGTTTCTTATTGATTCTGCTGATAGACGATGGTAAATTGGTAGCCTCTTTGAATATGCAACTGTGGGATGATGGTTATTTTGGCGACCTTTGTTTGTTGACAGATTTGTTGGCAAGCTGCTACGGCGAAACTTGGGGTATCGTGCAGTTAGCGCAGGACGTTCTGGGTTTTACACGATGAATATTTTTGCAGTAAGTGCACAGTCCAAAAATAGACGTTAAGAGGCGCAGGAAAATATGTCAAACATGTCTATAGTGAACTTTCTAAGTGTAGAAATAATTCAACAGAGGAAGTACTTAGGCTTTAGCTGATGGCAGTCACAGTTTCATGCGGTTTTGAGGGAACATTGAAACAATAAGCGTCAAATGTAGCAGAGATGGATATGGTACACACACACATTAACACACGAAAAAAGGTCTCGTGCAAGGAAGGGGACTCTTAAACTTGTAACAGAAATGATAAAAGAGGGAGGGAGATAAAAATGAGATGTAACATGCTCTGCCTAAAACAGAGGTTTCCGCTGTTTAGGAGCATTTTCATCTCAGATGGAAGCTTCCCCTTCCAGCCCCAAGCATATCCGCTTCGACTCCTTCTCATCCCCTTGGCCTCCGCCGCAACTGGTTGTCAGCCTGTTTTCCCTGGCCTCGACGGAACATCTTTTGTAGGGCTTGAACCCGGTTCGACGAGGCTTGAGCTTTTCATTCGCGACAATTCCTATAGTTGGTAATGAGCATTCCTCCTCATGAGTAGGAGAGATGGCATTCTGCTCCTCCCTGGGATGGCACCTGTTGAGATCCAATACCATTACCTCTACATTTCTATGCTCCGCGTTTTGCATCTCTACTTCGCCATCTGGTGGGGGCGAGAAGCTCTGTGGAAGCACTTGTCTAGAGAATAGTGCTTGGAAGGCGAGACGTCCCTGAGACATATTGGAAATGTAAGAGAGGGACGCGAGCCAGATGCATATACCTTCTAGCAGTTCTGTTTTCTCGCCTAAATCAATCATGGAAGTAATGAAGGATATAGAGATGTTATTAGATTACACTACCTCTTCCGAAACAGACTTCCACGAATCACCACTTGTGCTTGTGTTGCTCCTACTTCGACGACAGCCAGAATCAGTTGTCGATGCTGGAGGGTTGTTTGCATCAGCGCCTTCTTTCATCGGCTCTTCCTTGTCATCATCTTTCTCATTCTTCTCTAACGCGTCTGTCTCCACTTCACTGCTGGAGGCTGTGTTTGAACCGCACGAGGAACGATCGACTTGTTTCCTGTTCTTTGGTTCGCTAGAATCATTATTTACCTCTGGTGCCGTCGAGTTCATCTTGTGACCAGCAACTTGCTGCACAGCAGCATTCGGGTTTGAGCCTCCGTTATTCTCTTCTCTCTTGTCAGACGAAGACATGTCATGTGATTTGGAGGTTGAGTTCTGAGCAAGCATTGCAGTCTCTGAATGTGAATATTGGGGAGGAGTGCCTTCCTTGCTCCCCATTTTAAGTGGACTGTTATGAGGTGATGGAATTGCAGCTGGCGGAGGGCAAGCAAAGGATGCACCATGCATTGGAGGAGGAGGAGGAGGAGGAGGAGCACACAAGGGAAGCAGTCCATGAGCAGCCCACCAGGCAGTTGCCGCTGCCACTGTAGCTCCAGCAATGGCTGCCATACTAGGAGCAGAGTTTACCACCTGTCTGGATGAATCTGCCCCATTTTCAACATTTGCATACGGCCAAAATGAGGCAGCAAAGCTTGCTGCGGCATGGGCAGCAGGGTTCTGTAGCAGAGTAGACACGATGAGACTTGAAAAGGCCGAAGAGATCTGGAGAAAGGATCTGTAGTCATCTTGCTGATCTTGGGGAGGATTTGGTGTGAAGGGGAAAGATGGAAATGATTGATGTGACGAAGATGTTGGCGGCCTGTTGTTCTGGACTCCAGCTGCAGATGGAGTTGGAAGCGAGTATACATTAGATTGTGCCTGACTACTTTCTCCTACAGTGGTGGCCATTGAGTCATGACATGTTCCCAATCTCCTCCCATCAAGAATGTGCACTGGAACGTGCCGAGGATAGTTCTGCTGAAGCATCTTATCCTCTGGTGGCACCACATTGGCATTGTTGTCATCATCAGCTTTCTTGTCTTGCAGTGACTCCTCGTGCAAATGGAGGCAGGAGTTCCCGAGCTGAAGGAGCTTACTGCTACTGCCATTGTCTGGAACTTTCAGATTGAGCTCTGGCCTGTTATTCTTATAATCATTCCACTTCCGATTTCCATCAGGATGTTCAGTGGTGATATGAGAGTGCGATTCATTTGTTGCATCCTGAGTTGCTGCTGCATCTTTCAAGCAAGGCACGAACTCCCTAAAGGAGGATGGTATCCTCCTAAGCAGTTCCGGTGGTGTTGTGGAAGTTTTCTTCAGTGATGAAGCGGAGGAACTGCAATTGAAGAGTTCTGAGCAACTTTCGTCATGGTTTTCTTTTGCACCAGTAGAGTTCTCATCGCCACTAGGTTTCTGGATAATGATAGAGGTGCATACAAAACATCAATAACATGAAGGCGAATATATTTTGAGAAAAGGAAGAGAATAATAAATCACCTCAGGAGGTGGTTCTTTCTCGAGGTCTAGCACTTGCTGGCTGCAAGGAAGTGAAGTTGAAAGGTTTCCATCCTTTGCTCCAGCATGAGACGTGATGGGACTAACCCCTGTTTTACGAGGATAAGGATTACTCGGCTTCCTTTTCGGTCGTGGAGGTGGAATGTCGATATCAATAGCCTTTCCCACTGGAACACCTTTCGCTACAGCTTCCTTCTCCAACTGCAGAGAAAATTTTCCTTTCGGTTTGCAGATTAGAAACAAAACAAAAATCCCAAAACTTGTCACTGCATGCTCACTAATGGCAGAGTAAATAAAAGAATTGATGAAGAACCACGAAAGTGTTTAAAAAGACTTGTTACTTCGATGATTGTCTATGTAACAGCATGTTGATACCAAGTAATGTAAAGTGTTTAAAAATCCTTCTATTATCCCAGAAACTACTCCTCACAAAATCTCAAAATTATTGAGCTGCTCATACAAAAGAAACACAGTTTCCCTCGTTAGGTTACACATGAAAGAGAATTTGATGGCTTTACTTTTTTCTCAAGGAACTCGATGACTTCTAAGTTCTAACATGACCGAAAGACCAAATTTGTAGTTGTTATAACAAGGACTTCCTCCACTATACTAAAACAGAAAAGGGGCTGGTTTGGTAGAGCAAAGGAGCAGACGAGCAGTGACTCCTTACTCAACCAAACCAGCCCCCTTCTGCTTTACTTCCAAGAAACATTATTCTTCAGTTAAGCTGAAGAGTAAAGAGCTAATCACCTTGCTATTTCTGGACCACTTGTCCCAATTTGCATCACCATTGTCAAAAAAGTAGCAGAAAACAGATTAAAAGAGCTAAGCAAGGATATAGCACGAGACTTGCTAACTTTTATGGGATATTCATGAATGACCATGTTGAGAAACTATGTATCCATCTTGTAGGACGCACACAGCACACATTTAAACAAATAAACTTTCAGTTCTATCCCTACAGCGACCAGTAAGTCATGTTGGAGAAACATTCTTAACGTTGTTACTCTGATACATTGGCTGCAAAAGCTCTCAACAGTTGTTTACTAGAATGACTATTAGACCAGTGTAAGAAATTACTATTACACTCACATACAGCTCTCTATTATGTCTCCAAATAGTGCATTGCTAAGTTTCAATTTTGTAATGCCTGACTCATAATAAAAGAGCAGCTGAACACTTCATCATAACACAGCAACAAAATGCTAAAAAGTATTCAAAGAAAAGCACTAAACATCCTGCTATACAAAGCAACCTTAGTAGCAGAGGGCACACTGGTATTAACAAACATCTTTTCGTTCACCCGAGTATATAGGGATAACACCGTAATACTAGTTTATATATTTCGATAAGTCAAAGAGACTATAGTTTTAAAGGCTTTGACATGGCTAGTACAAGGTAACTGGTTTCCACTCCCAAACAATAAACACTTTCATCTAACTTATCTTAGAGAAAATAGATTTAAAGATGACCCTGGCAACTCCCAAGCATTTTCAATTCTATCCTCCGAGTTTGACAGTCTGACTTCAACTAAGTCAAAGAAAATGCTTCTTTAGCACAGTTCTGCTATAAAAACAAGTGATAACGTTTTACTGCAAAAATCCACTTCAGGCTATGGGTGTGTGACAATAGACTGACAGAAACTTATAACAACATAAAGGAGACACTGACCTTTGAGAAGAACTTCTGTGCATGACTTCTAATCTGCACAGCAGTCTTTGTACCTATATGTTCTGTGCACCAACAACAGAAACACGCCAAGGACAAATGCAACAGTTCAACAAGAATAGCCAGCTTGAGAAAGGAATAAGGTCGACTTTAAGTAGGAACATCCTCATCATAACTTACATAAGTTGGATAAATTTTCTACCAAAATGAAACTGATCGGCCTCACTGCTGATGAGTATCTAAAGGACTAAAAATTCGCAAATTCTCTTTGGAAAACAATAGTTGAAGTCTGTGAATGAATAGAAACTACAACCTTCTATTCGCTGCCAAGCTCGACCATAGAGCTTCAGAGCCTCTAGGAACCTATTATGCTCCTCTTCAGTCCATCGCTCCCGTTGCTTGGTAATCGTATAAGGTTTCCTCGCCTATCATTTCACACAATCCAGAACTCAGTAACCAGACCCTTGCTTCACTATTTTAGCTCACAATATGAGGAAACCAATGAAAGCAACGAAAACACAGGTAAGTCCATCAGAGAAAGAAGCCAGCAAGCTAACCTTAATAACCAAGTCTTCACCAGACGAGTATGTGTCCATTTCCGGATCTTCAGCAGCTGTTGCCGCTTCAAATCCTCTCGAACGAGCATCCGACTGAAGAGCAACTTCCCCTCATCTCTGGCAACTTGGAAAACTGAAACTAAAGCCGTTGTTTCTGGAATAGAGAAAATCTGAGAATAGCACACTACTGCAAAAGGATAGAAAGAAGGAGCAGGAAATCGTATAGAGTTCCGTCTCAATTGTGTCAGAACGACTAAGAACACCAGTTGTCTACATACTTGAAGGTCAAAGATACAGTACAGATAGTATTTTTTTTTTTTTACTGCAAACAAATAGTAAAAATCCAAAAGAATCCACCAGTAACAGATAGAGAGACGCTCCTCCCATTCTGAACTTAAATGTAAACTCCTTTATTCAGAATCCTCACCAAATTGGACGCGTGAACTGCAAATCCTTTAGAGCATGGAAACAAGAAACAGAGAACAAACAAACAAAACAAACAGAAGAGAAACTCGAATCAGTAGTCAGCAATCCAGTATCCAGTTCAATCCACCATTCACCAGTTCTCAGATCCTAACTCCTTGATTGCAGGCAATCACCAAAAACAAGCAAGGATAGTGAAGTTGAGCAGAGTAAGAATTCCAATCGGAGTTTTCTTTCAAAACATTTCTCGGCAACCAAACAGAGAGTCGAACAGCTAGAAAATCAAAAAGAAGCTGCGAGAAGAATAAATCGAAGTACCTCGTAGGAAATCCATGTGACAGTAACCGATCAAGCAAGGACTAGATGTCACCGGAGTTCCGCCGGTAAACTCATCCTCTACCGACAATGGCAGATCGGGAACCTCGCAAAATCAAGAGCTCGTTCCGGAAGATAGAACTGGGGATTCGGCAGAGGAGATGAAGGAAAGAAAGAAAAGAGGAAGTAAAAACGAAACATATAGAACAGGAAGGAGAAGAAGGAAGAAGTGATAGCGAGTTTCGGTGAGACCTAAAACACCAGAAACGAACACAGTTGGGGAAGCGCTTGGAGAAATCTCAGCCACTATAATTTCCCAGCGGATTTCTTTTTATTTTTAATTTTGTTTTCTCGTATTTAATAAACAAATCGAAATTAATATTTGAGGCTGCGATTGGAGCCGAGGGCAAACTCGGGAGGAGGGAGATGGAGCCATGTGGCTGAAATTTATTGGCTGGATGGACTTGACGCCCACCTTTGCACTTTTTTGTCAGAAATGTCGCTTTTGGACATGCTCTCCGCTATTCTCCGCCACAAGCGTCCTTTGAGGGTGGGGATAAGGTTGTAAAAGAGCACCTAGGTTGGTCGCATGGTGGGGTCCTGTGGTGGGCGTGACGTGGATTATCTGGAAGGACCGGTTGTATCCACCGGTTGCGAGGTTACGGGAAAGGAGCTGGCTGCTGCTTTATATGGCTCACAGCGCTCTGTCCTACGTGGCGGTTTGGAAGAGGAAAACAAGAGTGCACAGGGATGATAACCGGTCGGGTTGGGTCAGGGTAGATATTGCATAATCGTTACTCTAACTAATATGTTAACATTTAGTTTGTAACTCCAACTAATATGTTAACATTCACACGTATAACGTATTCTCACGTTACAAGAGAAAAAGTACGACAATAGTTCACTGGAATGAAAAAAAAATTAATTAAAACAATATAATTTTATGAAAGTATTATTATTTATATGCTTAATATAAAATATGTTAGAGAAAAATAATGATTATTTCTACAAAATACATATGCATGTGTATAATAGGGCGGGTTCGGGTTGGATAGTGAGAAAACCATGTCTACCCATTACACGCAATTTTCGCTTTTGAGTTTTATCAGTAGCCACTAAAAATCTTCCGGATTCGGGTTTTACCCTACCTGATTAGGTCAGATTCGGGCGGATATCCACGGTTAAATTGAAATTAGGGGTGGGAAAATGGTTACACTTTTGTGGTTAAATCGAAATCGCATTGAATAGGCACGGTTCGTGGTTAAAATGTTGATTGTTAAATCGAGTCTCATTCCATCATGGTTGCAGTATAGGTTGTTTTGCAATCCAACTGCAAATTACATCAAATAAAGACATAGCCGAATAGCGAACCGCATATTACACTAAACTATGGAATATTAGGCCAACATTGTAAGTAATACTTCAACGTCGTTTTGGGTTAGGTATTTGTATGAGTTGTTTGAGTAAAATTTAATGGGTTGGGTTATTTATGAATACCGGAGGAATGCGCTATTGTCATTGTTATGGTGCTAGTATTACCTTGCATTATTGGCAATTTTAAAGTTTATTGATTACTAGTCCATTATGGTGCTAGCATTAATATGATGACATATTGTATGTTTAAGAAACTAAATCTAGGAAGTTTTTCACCCACTCGCATGAAAATCCAGTTGGCAGATGATAAGCAAAAACGTATATGCCTAATTCTTATCACGTAGTAAACCGGAAATTCATGTATTATCTCTTATGGAGTGGTAGAACCTTACGTTCTATCAATTCTATGGAACAAACTATAGGTGAAAATAATTAAACAAGCAAATTAAAGGTCGGGATAAATTCAATGGAGAAAGCTCTAGGATAAACACCGAGACTAACTATCTACTATCCAAATTACTTCACTTTTCTAATCTGTTTAATTCATATATCTGTAGCCAAAATATCACTATTGTGCTAGCTATCCCTGTCGCGAATCACTATGTACTAAACAGTTAAATCAAATCCTACTGTCGTAGCTCAGTGAGTTAATTATTTAGCCCGAAGATCGTTATCTCATTCAAGACCTCATAACACCTTATTTAATCCACTGTCGCTTCGATAAGTTACTATGTCACAGAAATATGTTCAGTTATTAGGATTTTACTGTCGCGAATAACCTAATTAACTACGAATCTATATATTGGTTACCAATCAACACAAAGGATTAAACAATTTCATGCACTATAAATTAGAAGAAAAAAATTATAAATCAATCCATCAAGTATATAAATAGCTCTTGGTCAAAAAAAAAAGTATATAAATAGCTACAACCTATAGTATTTCCCAGAAAATTGGTGTTTAGTTTATGACAAATTGGCGCTTCCAACGATCCGCTTCTATCCCGATCTGCTTCCACGATCCCGGTCCAAGTCTCCAATTCGTGCTGCTGCTCTACAAGTTTGCCCCCAAAGAATTCTCCAATTAATTCCAGTCCAAGTCCTTTCCTTCCTCCAAAAAGAATTCTTTCCCAGCTCCAATTCCATCAATGTCCCAGGCGGACAAGAAGCTGGGCCGGCCCAAGAAATTCCCAGCTCCAATTCCCTGTCACTAAAGGACAGTGGACTTGGTCCAAGTAAATCCTGAAAATTGGCCCTTCACAAATCTCAATACGACAACGGACTCCGTCCCAACTCTCATTGAGCCGCTCATTTGCTCGGGCCCAAAGGATGATTAATAATCCCCTCTTTTCTTTCGTGTCCAAGGAAGGTGAGGGCCTGAGGGGTCATCGAGCACCGGCCCATTCCAAGTTGCCAAGTTGCTTGTTTTCACAAACAGACCTCTAAAGCCCAATCCTCTTTTTCCATTTTTTTTTTAATTTGTCTAAGGTTACATACACACCCTCTTGGGACTTAACGCGGTCGTTGAGGTTTGCCACCTTAGGCAAAACCCATATCGACAAAGCACGGGAGAGATCCATGGTTCATAAGTAAGAAACCGACCTTAACCGACAAGACGCGTTTTGGGGTGTAATGGAGGAGTTCTTGTGAGAACTCTGAAGTTAAACGTGCTCGGTGTGGAGTACAACAAGGACGTATGACCTTATGAGAAGTCACCCTGAATTGCACCCCAAGTCAAAAAACCATGAAGGTCGAAGCCCAAAGCGAACAATATCTTCGTCGGGAAAATGTTCGGGATGTTACAAATAAGCTAAAGACGTAACACATAATAAATGGACAACAATAACCCATGTTGTGTTCCCCCTATAATTTTAAAATAAACAAGCATCTTTTTATTTAAAAATAACCCTTAGTTGTGACTTTTAATCAACCCTTTATATATATAAAAAGTTTTATCAAAATGTTAGCACCATTCTTAAAAAACAAGGCATGTGAAGTAAGCAAAGAGGAGGGGGGAAAAACGAAAAGAAATAACAAAAGAAAGTAAAGCCAAAATGTCCTTATCACTTCCCTACCGCATCCCACATCCTCCTCCTCTAGTCTACTTCTTCCCCTCCTCCTCAAGCAACCCACTCCCTCTCCTACCTTATCAACTAATTCCCCACCTCTAAAAAAAGAAAGAAAAAAGGACTAATTCCCCGCCATTTTTAATCCTCCCACTCAATTCTCAGTCTCTCCCATATCGCCATCATTCCTTTTCATCACTAAATGAGAAACAGCTACCGGTGAAAAACGAGAGTTAAAAAAAAAAAAAAAGAGAATTCTCCTCCCGCGGTTATAGATAATGACTCGGTTATTTCGATCTAAATCCTGCGGCCTAGTCGGCATCACCGAATTGAACTCCTCCAACGCCGCTCCCACCTTCTTCTCCCGCCGCCGCCGCGGCGGCTCCGACGCCCGAAACGATGCCGGCGAAGAGGAGGAAGGCGACGAGGAATTCATCGATGGTTCCAGGAGCCCCACCGCGATTTCCACTCCGTTCATCAGTCCGGCGTCGAGGTACGGCGGTCGGACGGCGGCGGATCGAGGCGGCGGCGGAGGGGGGAATCAGTTCGCTGTTCTGGATGTGCTGGTGACAGCGCTGCGGAGGTCGCTCGTCACGTGCAGCGTGGTGGAGAGAGACGACGACGCATCCTCCTCCTCCATGGATATTAGCTGGCCTACGGAGGTCAGGCACGTGTCCCACGTGACCTTCGACCGCTTCAATGGATTCCTCGGCTTGCCCCGGGAGCTCGAGCCCGAGCTTCCCCGGAAAGTCCCCAGCGCCAGGTCAGCTTTCGATTAAGCTGGTGCATGTTCGATTATGGTCCGTAGTTTCGTGTTCGGAAGGAAAGAAATTTGGCGTTGAATGGTGAATCATGATGCTCACTGCATAGGTTTAGTCTAGGCTAGATCTCAGACTATGGCAGTAATGAGTATTAGTCTCAGAATTTGATGACTGAATGTGTCAAAGATTTACCTTCCCGTCGTCCATTTTCAGTATGAATTTGCTTACCTTGTTGATGGTCCTGCTGATGTACTTTCCTGGGTTCTGCTCAGTGCGAATGTGTTTGGTGTGTCTGCGGAGTCAATGCAGTGCTCTTACGACGACAGAGGGAACAGCGTGCCGACGATACTTCTCATGATGCAGAGGCGTTTGTATGTAGAAGGAGGCCTTAAGGTGAGTGGTTTTATGATGTCATTGTGAACTCTGTGGCTGGAGTATGACCTGCTATCTGGCTGATAAAGGATGCTGGTGGAATTTGCATTTGGGCCATGTTGTCATAGGCTGAAGGAATATTCCGAATCAATGCCGAGAATAGTCAAGAGGAGTATGTTAGAGAGCAGCTTAACAGAGGTGTCATTCCACGCGCTATCGATTTCCATTGTCTGGCAGGTCTGATTAAGGTCTGTGGTCGAAGTTCCGCTTGCTCTGATATATCCCTTTTAAATCCATAGTTCTGATTCTGATGGTAAACTGCTTGTTTTTTCTATGATACCTCTGCAGGCATGGTTCAGAGAACTACCTTCAGGAGTGCTGGATTGCCTAACGCCAGAGCAAGTGATGCACTGCAACACAGAAGATGACTGCACTCAGCTTGTGAAGCAGCTTCCTCCTACCGAAGCAGCGCTTCTCGATTGGGCCATCAATCTGATGGCAGATGTCGTGGAGCATGAGCAGTATAACAAAATGAATGCTCGGAATGTTGCGATGGTATTTGCACCTAACATGACTCAGGTTTGTCAAGCTTGTTTCTTCCAATGTGTCTTGAAGGCTTCTTCTACTTTAGGCGGGATGATGATCTAATTGTTGAATCTTCCTTCCTGACTGTTAACTAAGATTTTGCTCTTTGGTGCGATATAGATGGCTGATCCATTGACTGCATTGATTCATGCCGTACAAGTGATGAACTTGCTCAAGACGCTGATCATGAAAACCCTCCGCGAACGAGAGGAATCAACTTCAAATGCCACTAGGCAATCAGCACACCCAGATTCCCCATCTGATGAAACCCACCAGTCGATTAGTCAAGAATCTTTTGTAAAGCCATGCAATGTATTTCCGCTCGATATGGCTTTCACCACTAACATCTCAGGGTCCAACACTACAAGTAGACCAGACACCAAAAGGTGTGGAGGGGGAATCAATGGAGACCAAGAATCAGAGTCCATTTCCATCAGCAGCCCAACTTTGTGCGGAATGGACAGCTTTGAAAACGGATGTAAAGAAGGGTACGAGAACAGGGACCAGCGAAGTTTGAGCAAAGGGATGAGAAGGTTATGCAGACACCCAATTTTTCAGTTCAACAAGCCGGCGAAGAAAATGCAGGATATTGGTGGCTTTCTAAGTAGCAGTGGCGGTGACAGAAGAGAAGCTTGGGCTTGATCTGTATATATATCCTTTACTGCTTGGTGGCCCTGGCTCTAATCGTCCCTCTCTCTACGTTACTGAACTGCAGAGTTCTATCTCCATTGCTTTCCCTTGTGAAAAGTTGTTCCTAGCTTGTTTTCGGATGTGGATGTTCATACTTCTTGTGTTGTCAGGTTAAAAAAGAATATAGTAGGTATTTGGTTAGGCTTTAGCTGAAGCTCTAGCCAGAATGATGGATAATAATTCTGTCAGTCTGTTTGTCTTTGATGCAGTGAAGAGTTTGTGGAGTTTCGAGTTTTTGAGTGGTGAGATCTTGGAACAAATGCTTGGTAATGTTGCAATGAAAAACTAACCGGTTGATGTTTATTGTGGAGTTAACGCTTTCTTATACGGATGATATTGAATGCTCTTTCAAGCAGTAGCCAAGCTAATCTTTTATTAATACGTTTTGGTACCTAAACTTTTATTATTATGACGTTTTAGTACCTAAAACTTTAAAAGTTTATATATTGGTCTAAAGTTTCGATGTCACTTGGATCTATGAATCCAATTAATCCAATCTATGAATCCACCAATCTATGAATCCACCAATCTAATTCTTTTGTCACCTCTACTATTATAAAAATAAGATCGGTTTCCGTGGAACGTAAAAATAAACGACTTCCTTTATTGAGCTCAAAACTTCCCAACATAGTTTTCAGCCAGATTATAGTCTAAGCAATAACTAAAATCTGCTCTTACAATTGAGTTGTTGCAATTACAGGTAGGATGTATAATTGTCCAGGTGGTAATGGTAGTCTCTTCTACCTGAATAAGTGACTCACTTTTTCTCAGTAATGGGGAAGCGTATTGAAACATTATATTGAAAGACTATATTGAGACGAAGATGGGTTGTTAAGAACGTCGAGGAGGTAGGATGTGCAGTTGGTCAGATCTAGTCTGGATCGTACATGGACGATAGTTGGAGTCAGCAGCTCTCTTATAGTCCCTCATTTGGGATCCCTTGGGAAGAGGGTCAAGTTTCCCTTCAACCATATAGCAAAATGTGGCAAAAGGAAGGAAAATCAATGGACTACCAACCCAATCGCCTCCACCCCCTTATGAACTACGAGATCACCTTAATGACGCCTTCGACATCTAGGAATCACGAACCGATCATAGAACCCCTTTCAATAAATAATTGAAACACATTAGATGTCCAATCTCAAGTGGGACAATATAGGCAGGATAAGGGCAATTACTCATTCTTAAAAGTTAAAACTAGTATTCTTAAAACCAAAGAGGGAAGCGGAAAAGGGGAGGGAGGGAGAGGGGGGGGGGGGGGGGGGGGGGAAGCTCTCCATTCCTGATTTTCCTGTAGTTGGATCCTCCGGAACCACAAGAATCCATACTTATAAGGGGATTCAAACTAAGCATCTTTTGATAAGATTTTCTCTTTGGATAGCACAGTACGATGAAAGTTGTGTTCCCGGGGGGGGGGGGGGTAGTGTTAAGTTATTGTCTATTGTTGGCTTCTATGGAAGAACCAGTCGGCCCCCCGAGAGGTAGTTTTTTTCCTTGTGGTGGATGTCTGCGATTCGATTCCTCTTGCTCTAAATAGTGAACTTAGCCGATATAAATTTATATGATATCATCCAATTTTTTCAATTCAACAGTTTGATTATGACTTATATAATTCATGGAAGTTGATAAGATTCTTACGGTGGATACCTAGCCATCCAGAGACAAGAAAGGTCATAGTAAATGATGAAATGCTTAGAGGGAGTTGAAAATAGGTGAAAATCCGGAGATTCTCGAATATGTCAACCTTTCAAACTGTTGCTGAATCCATAGAAAGACAAGAGAGAACATGGCAAATGATATGATCTCAAATTGGCCATTAACCCAGCTGGAATTGATTGATCACGAAGGCAAGCTAAGTACATTGAAGAACACTAATTTTTGGCAGTGTCTTTTATTGTTTCAGGTAGCCAACTTTGGACGAGTGCAACTTGTTATTGGCTCGATGGAAATGGACATTTGAGGGCTTGTTTTGAGCCTAGTGTTACCCACTACAAGCTAGAGTGCTTGGTTGTTCAAGGAAAGGCGAGGAGGACCGTTTTAAAAGCTTCTCAAACAGCCTGGTCAGAACAAAAATTCTGCCTGAATTTGGCTAAGGCAGAGGCAGTGTTCAAGAGGGGCACTTTGAAGCTCTATTCAGGATAGAAGAAAGAGAGTCAAGCTTCAAGAAATAGTATGCATCTTCTAGTACAACGATGAGGCATTGGTTGACTGACATGAAGATTGGAAGAGCTTGAACGAAGAGTCCAAAGATCGGTTCGAGCTACGTTTTCTGCCTTGGAGAATAAGCAATCCGAATCCTAGTCGGATTAGGATTAGTAGACTGTTTGTGTTTTAATTTGTTTTTTTGTGATGGTTTTGGATTCCTTTTCGTAGTAGATTGTAATTGAAATATCCTTAAGAATTTTCAGGATTAGCTAGGCCAATTTAAGTTGTTTTGACTCGTTGTAATCGTCAGTTTTTTATCAATTGAATAACAAACCGAGAGTTTAAGTTCATAGGCTTTGTCTTGTGAATTTGGAGATCTTCCTAGCTGATTCTAGGAATTATCTTGAGCTTGTATCATTCAGTTATCTCCACTGTTCGTGGACAAGCATCTACCCTAAGTTTTCGAGCCTCTTTCCCTACGAGAAGGTTGCACGAAAATCACCATCCCAACTCGAACTCCAAACTCCGTTTTTGAGTTCTTCTTTGAATTAAATTCAATCCTTGATTGAATTCGTTGCTGCGTTTTCTCTTATCCAAGCTACCCAATTAGGGGCTTATCAGCAAACTAAAACATCATAGTAACTAGAGGAAAGAAAGAAAAAACGATTCTCGTAGTAACGGCGAGCGAAATGGGAGCAGCCTAAGCCACGAGTTTGTGGGAGAGAAATACAAGCGTCGTGTTGCTAGACGAAGCAGTGGAGTACTGCACCCTAGATGAAAAAAGTCTTGTATCCAAAAGCATCACTGACTTACACTTTGATGTGAGTAGCATGGGGCACATAGAATCCCATGTGAATCATCAAGACCTCCTTGCAAAGCTAAATACTCCTAGGTGACCAAGACTGAAGTAGTACCGTGAGGAAAGGGTGAAAAAACCACCCCAGCGGGGTTGAAATATAACATGAAACCGTAGGCTTCCAATCAAGGGGAGGAGACACGTGACTGTTGAAGAATAAGTCAGCAACTCATAGGCAGTGGCTTGGTTGAGGGAAGCCCACCAAAGTTGTAGCGAAAGTGAGTCTTCATAGGGAAATTGTCACTGCTTATGGACTTGAAACTAGGTGAAACTAAGTAGGGTTCGAACCGAATGATGCTAAAGAATCAACATATGAGTTGTGGTGAGGGGTAAAATGCCACTCGAACCTAGAGCTAGCTGGTTCTCCTCGAAATGTGTTAAGATGTTATAGTTGGCGGGAAATCTAGGGGTAAGCGTTGTTTTAGTGTGGATCGCGCAAGCTATACCAAATCAAGGCAAATTCTAATACCAAGGTTCAAGAAAACGTTGGGCATAAGGCGAGCGTTAAGGCTCTGCCTAGCGCCTAGCATGCTTAATATATCATGTGATTTTCGCGGGTAATGACCCATCCAAATCTTCGGGTGACAACGTTTGCGCCCAATGCCAGAAGTTCAAGAAAATTGATGACTGGATGACAGGGAGAGCCGACAATGGAACCCCCGGTGAACATCAGCCGTAACTCTCGAGTATGCATGATTTTGTACTGATCAACTTTGTTTAATATGTCAACAAACTAATCACTTGATTGCAATAACTCGAGTTGGGTAAAAGGGTTTGCTAATTGTTTTGATCTCCTATTGATTCAATACGGGAAAAGAAACAAGTAGAGCTCGTGCGACAGAATCAACGTGCCGCCAGATGATCCCCCGATCTGGGGAACGCCAAACTATTTAACGGGACAACTCGACAAAGAGACACAGGACAAAAATGATTAAATGACAACATATAGCAACGTGAAAGGACACTGATAGTAGGGTCTAAATCTGATGATGGACAGGTTTCTAGGACCACTACTGCAGCCTGCAGGACAGGGATCGCAGCAGGTCCAGGTTTACAATTATTGTGTGTGTTGGGGGATACAGAGAGCCGCAAGCCGTTTTCCGATAAATGAAGCCACCAACCCACCCTTCTTTCAGTTTCCATCATTCCAGTTGGAGCGAAAAGGGCAACCTCCTTACAGATCCAACAGCACGACAAAACCAAACCTAACTACCAACTGTAACGTAAGATTAACTGCAATGGTGATCATATTCGCATCAGGCATTTCGTGTCAATATAGGGTTTCAGTTGGCAGGAAACCCTCTGCTGCGGCCCGAGGCCTTCATTTCCATTAACTTGGAAGAGTTCATGGTGAATCTTCCTTAGCCATTAACCCATCTCACTATGATGTACTAAACAACAGTCATGTTGATGCGACTGCTCTGTGCGCTCCTGATTCCTAGCAACGATTGATTAGAAGAAATGAATACTTGGGCATGCGTTGTTAATTAATTACAACTCACTAAAATATCGAATTCACGGGGTCTCTATATTACATTACTCAGCTTTATTTTATTATTTAGCAAATCACATTAATATAAAAGAACTACAACTACGCTAACAAACTAAACTAAGATTAGACTAACCGGATCAATGATTGATGGTTCTCTAGCTTGATTCACTCTTCATTCATAATGCGGAGAATCCTTGACTAGACTTTGAATCTCGGCTAAAGCAATCAAGGCCCTCCTGATCCGATTGAGGGACATATCCTTCTCTAACACGACCGAGGCGTTCTACACTAGATTCCGTCTTTTGTGAGTTTCAACACAATACACAACATTGAATCGACTCACTCTCGTGTTATCGATCCCCTACTTCCAGTCGTCCATGTTGCTCAATTGACGTGATAAGGTGATCCCTCTCATAGAATCAATAATATTACCTAAAGCATAATTGAATAATGAAATCAAGCATAGATTGGATATGAACTCACGGATATCAAGATAGTGTACTCATACAATCATTCAATCAAGCTAAACATGACTAGAGTTCATCAAAACCTAAGTGAAGGAGAACTATTTCCATAAAGAGGCGAGAGAATACTATATGAAGCTCTAAATCTTCAATCTTCATGCCAAGACTTGTTCCTTGAGCTCCAATGGAGATGTAGACCTCCAATTTTGTGCCCACACAGCTCTAGATCGATTTCCCTCTCTTTGGAATGCCCCTTGGGTGTTTTTGGCCAAAAAACCTTGCTCTCCCCTCTCAAAATTTGTAGCAGCGGCTTTAAACCCGAAGCAGCAGCTAGAACACGCCTTGGGACATGATCAAAAGACAAACCGACTCAACCAAAGAGGAAAAGGAAGAAAATGCAAACCGATGGGTTGGCAAGCCTCCCAACTAGCGCTTCTTTTGTCCAAATCTACGCCCATTGAACCACACGCCTTATGAACTTAACCAACAGCCAATTCAAAGGTAGGTCCTTTGAAATAGGTGATCCACACTTGTGAACCTATGACAAAACTTAGGGTCAGATCAAATGGATTTTGGAGTTCTAGCAACTACTTTCACTATTTAGGACTACTGTACAAGTACAATATTCTCAAAGTATATAACTTGGTTAAGAATAAAAAAAATGCAAATTAGTATATTATGGTTGTCCCCATTGATATACCAATTGCACAAGCACGAAATTCTCACAAAACTATATATTAGCACCATTGATAGTTTTCACAATAGGAACTGCACTAGACTCAATTATTCCTATCATGGGTTTTTATTTAGCCAATGAGAGATTCATACAAGTAATTGATCACAAGCTTTGCCAATTCATAAGCTCTCTAATGAAATCGGAAACCTCGACCGACAATCCTTGGAACAACAACAAAAAAAAAGAAGCACAAATCAACTCCATAAACTACAGTTTTTAAGCCCCTAATACTGTATTTGGCAATGACAAAAATGTTTGCATGTGCTTCAGCCTTCAGCTACTTCGTGGTCCCCAAAGAGAAAATGACAAAGATTCCATAATTTTCAATAGAGTAAATACTAAATAGTATCCCTGGATTCCGAAATTACACACGATTCGAACAAATTAAACACGGCCGGACGGCCCACTTAAGGTAGGGTGTTGTTATGACTTAAAAGATATATTATCTATTATTGATTGGAAGTCACTGGGTCTGTAATATATTCTTTTTTAGGTTGGATTAAGTTAGACAGTTTCGAGAATGGACTATATATGTTACAGTCTTACAGACCATGACATCCAGTATGAGAGCATTTCTACTATGTTATATAGCATTGGTGTTTTAATGTACAACTTGAAGTTGTACAATAACATTAAATGTATATGTTTAGGTTGTACCATAAAGAAATTCGTATCATTATGTTATGGTACAACTTTACAACTTGAAGTTGTACCATCACGTAAGGTACAAGTTTAAGTTGTACAATAAAAGAATTTGTACAAAAAGTATAGGTACAATCTGAAGTTGTACCATAACGTTAAATGTACAATTTCAAGTTGTACCATAAAAGCAAAAACCTATAGCACCAATGCTATATAGCATTGTAAAATTCCTCCCAGTATGATCTGTTTCATTAATTCGTCACTATAGAAGTTATGGAGTGATCCATGAATGTCATAAAAGAAATTACAATTTTTTTTATAAAACTTAAGCTAGTAATTAAAATGAAAATCTGTAGTGAATCATGTAAAACGACTCGAAAGTCGAGAAAGAGAAAAAGAAAGTACAAATAAAATTAATAATTAAAGTTGGAGGGTTAGTTTACCCTCAAAGTATTTTTTTAATGTTTTATGGTTTAGTGAATCAGTCAAATTGGGGTGGTTCACCTGGTTTCATGTTAAACTGTTAAAAACTGCTCTGTCCATCTCTAACCGTCAAAGCACATAGATCAACTGTGCTATTGTAAGTGAATTAGTGGTTCTACCGGTCCAACCGATGATCCGTACTTTTATCGACTGTTTGCTTATTTAACTTTTAACAAAGGAAAAAAAAATCCACGATTGATTGATATCAATATATCTATGTGCATGCAAACAATTGGGCAAAATATTGATGTGCATGAAGAGGACGCAAATATGCGTACGATCCACCCGCCAACAATACCGCCACGAGAAAGGACGGCAGCATGTACCCACAAAACTGACGCATATTAAAACCTTTCCCATTCCTGGATCCGTTTCCTTCAGCTACCACATTACGCCATGTCCTTCTCGCTTCCACCATCTCATAAATTGAACATCGAACGTGACGTTCGTTTCATTTTCATCTCTTCTCCCGCTATATCCATTTCCCCCCTGCAAGTTCTTGTAGGAAAGCCGACGCCTAATGAAACCTTCACAACCTTTATATGCATAAAAAAAAATTTGCCATCTATTCCATGCTTCATGATTCAATTGTGTTCTCAACGTACTTTAACTTGACATAATCAACTAGCCATGGCCGAACAAGCAATCATTTTGTCAATAATGAAAGCACTGGCAAACATATGCTTCCAACTTTGAACTCGCAATGACACGATCAATTGCTCGGAGATACAAGTTAAATCTTGTTTCAACCAACACATGTTAACAATTATACATATACTGGCATTGAAGAAGTGAAAAATACAACAATAAATTACTGGAACGAAGAAAGTTAGTTTAAAACAAATACAGGATTCTACCCATACCCAATAAAAATCATTCGAATTTGAGTTTTATACTACCATATTAGGTTGTATTCGGACGAGTAGCCATGTGTATGGTTATTTTTTTCATAACTAGTCGGGTTTAATCAAATGTTAGTTGGGTCCCTCACACACACCGCTCTCACTTTAATGTTGACCATTTGCACTAGACGTGAGTAAAAACTGCTACGGGAGAGGATCCGATCAATAGCCCTATGGGCAGTAACCATGCATAACCCTAAACTTATCAATAAAACTAACTTTCTCCCAATGAACTCTAACGAGCTATACATATTTCGTTTTAAGTTAAAATTTCATTTTTTATATAGATAATTCAGATTAATTGTGTTCTTCAAAATGACATACACTCTAGTATATTTTGGGCCAAAAAGTTTGAGATGTTTATTACTAGTCCATATCATGTTGTAATGATTGGTAGTACATAAGATTATATCATGTGGTATGAAAGTGTATCATAGTGGTATGAACATAAAAAGTGTAGAATAGTTGCATGTATGAATATTTTAATCGTACATACCATGTGGTAATTAATGCTTGGCAGTACATAAGTTTATACCACGTGGTATGAAAATGTATCATAGTGTTATGAACATAGCATAGTGTAGAATAGTTGCATGCATGATGGTAGGAATATATTAACCGCCTTTCATCAACGTAGTTACCACTCTATATCATGGTGGTATATTTGTTCTTGAAAAAAAATCCATGAAATTTGTAGATATAATAGATCATGATGAACTCGTTCCTTAATGATAATTTTTTTAATTCGAGTTAAAAACGAAGGTGATACCAAGGTGGTTACGAGTGGTATGAGTTTCTAAATTTTTTTCCTCGAAATATATTAAAAATCGATATAATTTTGTATATTACAACGAACCCGTTCCATTTTTGAATTTTTTTTCAAATTCAAGTTAAAACAAAGAAAATAAAAGCCAATTAAAAATTGTGAAAATAAAAAACCTTTCATTATCATCCCTTAAATCTGATCTCATTTAAAACCAGAGGCCTAGATCTATTTATGCATTTATGCATAACCAACACCCTATCCTAGAGCAACTGCTACACCACACCTTTAAGTGTATTATATTTTCAAAAAGAAACTGAATTTAGATTTTTTAATCATACTTAACTTAAGAGTCTAAATGTCCACAATCAAGGAGTCCCTTGTGGTACTTCTTGCTATTGGAAGGCTAGAAGAAACTCAAAGGTGCGTTCCTTGTAGAGCTTCTTATTCATGTTGAATACCGAAAGACAACTTGAGCCTCCTAAATATCGGGTGCTTTTCTAGCATTTCTTCCCTTCGCTACATAGATTCTTTGTCAACCCTCCTCTCGAAATTTATCATCATGTCTTCCCTGATTTCAGTCAACCTTGTCACATATCGCAGCCACATGATGTGTGACGCGCATGGATTGAGGCAATCGACAATAACAAGAAAAAGGCAACGGGCATGAGAGAGAAAACTTTCCCATGACTTCCAGTGGACGCCAGATCATCCAGTTCAAGTCATATTAAAAAATCTTCACCTTGACGTGAATCCTCCACCTGAATCTCTTATGTACTATGGTCATTCTCTCTCATTTGCCTCAGTGCCCTTGAGTGTGGATTCATCCACTTAGGACATTCAGCAAGCCCAAGCAATGTTGGAACTTGCAATGTGGAACCGGCTTCATGAACATGTCAACAGGATTATTCGTGATCCCCACTTTCATCTCCTTAATCATCTTATCAGTTCTCAAAAATAAAACCTCACATCGATGAGCTTAGCCTTCTCATGATGGACTTGATCTTTGACCAAGCATATTGCACACAAATTGTCACTATACCACACTGCTTTATCATGATATAGACCCTGATCACTAGCCATCCCATTCAACCATATTTCCTCCCAGGTAGCTTCTGCTAGTGCCATGTACTCCACCTCTGTGGTAGACAAAGTAACCATATATGTAGAATCGGCTTTCAACCAACTACAAAACCTCCCAGAGTGAGTACATAACCATTCATAGATTTCATGGTGTTAACATCTCCAACATAATCACAATTTGAATATCCTGCAACTAAGCACTAGGTATCGCTTCCAAAACTTATTCCCGGATCCTTCATACCCTTTAGGTAATGGAAAATCCTCTTCACAGCCTGTCAATGGTCCTTCCCAGGTTGCACCATGAATATGTTGACAACACTTTGTGCAAGATCGAGCCTAGTGAAGCCCATAGCGTACATCAAACTACCTATTGCACTACAATACGTGACTTGAGACATGTACTCCTTCTCAGGTTTAAATTGTGGGGTATACTCTGGAGATAGTTGTTTTGTTGAAGCACATGGAGTATATGAGGATTTTTCAGAAGACATGCCAAACCTGGACAATATCTCTGGATGTAGCTCTTATGTGACCAGAAAAGCTTCTTTTAATCCCTTTCCTCGGCCCATACTTTAAAATGGACAATGTCCTCATTGACTAAACAAAGGAGCAATGAAGGTATAACCAAATTACCTCGAATGTCGATAAATTTTAGAAAGAGACTAAATGAGTGGGTAACATCAATTGTGTAAAACAAAACAAAGAACTAGATTAATCTCAAATAAAATAATAAAGCAGATAAATCTGGTTGTCCACTAGTACTCTGCTTGAGTATAGTCCTTGGCAAGCAGGCAAGCTTTATAGCTATCAATAATGGTGCTATCATACTTAAGGTAATTAGTATAAACGGTCACTAATCTTTGTACTTTGTACAAAACGGTCGGAAAGATCATCAGGAACCCGTTCTAACAGTCTCACACAGATATCCGACCACTCCTCATCTGGTATATCTACTATGACAGCATCATCGTCGATCGCTAGACCAGTCAGTGTCACAACGTCCTCTAAAGTGATCGTGACCTCACCACACCTGTGCAGATTGTAATTAGTATAAACGGTCACTAATCTTTGCACTTCAGTGCTTAGTTACCAACCATGTCTATCTTTCAATCTTGGACCTCCATCAAGTGAATGTCATTGATGTGTTGTTGTTATGTAAAAAATGAAAAGTACATTAAAACCAAAATTTATACCACTCTAGAAGCTTCACTTTGTTGTAAACAAAGGAAAGTTTCACTTTCGGCCACTCGACAAACTCATTAATTCCTTAAGATGTTATTAGAGTCGAATAGTGAAATTACAAAACATTTTTTTAGAGTGTATTACGATATGTAATGGTATATTTGAGTTTAATCCTATGGTAGTAAGATTGTTAAAGTTTGAACGATGAACACAAATTATGTGTACTTTTAATTTGGGGACGAATTCATCATCGACTGGACAATTAACTTGCACTGGAAAAATACAAATTCTCAGTTTGTTGAATTATACATTGATCAAATGGATAATTAGGTTGAAAGTCGACTTCATTCAATATTCATGACATATGATAATTGAATTCTACATGGTAACCGGTTGTCACCTAGTCGGGGGAAAAAAAATGTTATATGCAATATGCTTTGCAATATTTGGCTTAAACATTTAGATGTATAAAAAAAATAAAACTAATGAAATACCATGTACAACTTACGAGCTAGTTGAAAACTTTCGTAAGTTGAAGATCAGATGGTCATGAATGTGACCTTCCAACCGTTAATGAAGCCGCGACTCTTATTATCCGACATTATAATTGATCCTGATCAAGCACACACTAAGTATATAGTGATTCACCTATAAATAAGGTAAAACTTGGATATCTATCAATTTGATCATCGATATAACTTATAATTTTCTAGGCAAAATTCATTTCCATAACCATAACTTTGCACTTTGTGACAAATATAGCCAGATTCTGAGAAATACACAGAAATAGCCATTCCGTCCAATAATGTAACAGAAACCATAATGTCTGCTGACTGGACAAACGGTCACAAATGACTGCGTTTAATTTGGTTTACGTGTATGCCACGGTGGAAAATGAAATTAATTATTTTTATTAATTTAAAATTACCCTACTTTACCAAAGTTTTACCTTTTCGTATTCACTCTCCGCCCCATTCGTTCTTCTCCATCCTCTTTGCAGAAGACCCAACAGAAACCCTAAATCACCACTCTCACCTCGATTCTCTTCGCCAGTGAGTGTGAATCGACGGCGAAGAGGAAGAGTCGATTGTATCGATCTTTCTCGGCAAAGGTCGAAACTATCGATTCCGGTAAAAACCCAGAAGAACGAAGCTCGAACCCTAATCCGTTTTGGTGAGTACTCCTCGCATCTGCCTCGCCTCTGTTACTCCTTGCCCCTTGCTTTTGTTACTCTCACCTCTGTTTGCTTCACTCTCCTTTCTCCGCCACTTCCCACTCAGTTACCCTCACCAGTAGCAGCTGCTGGAATCTCCTGCCGACAAAACGCCATGGCCTGCTCAGTTACCTCCGCCACTCTTATCTCCTCCATCCCGGCCACCAAATCCATGGCCTCTCTCTTATCTAAGCTTTCCAAAACCCTAGCCCCTTTTCCCAACTCCTTTTTCGCTCCTCCGCTAACCTCTTCGACAGGAAGCGGGTGAGGTCGGTGCTTTGCCTCGCCGCTTACGAATTGGTCGGGGGGACAAATCCATGGCCATGCCCGCCGGGAGAAGGAGGGAGTGGATTGGGTGAGTTAGGGTATTTGATTCGTCACTGTGGATGTTGGTTGGCCACGCTTATGGTTGCTACGGAGCTAGTGGGTGCAGCCGGAGGATTGGCAGCGGAGAGAAGAAGAGTGGGGAAGGGATATGTCGTCGCAGGCGAAATTGCATCGTCGCAGGCGGCAAGGGGATTTGGAAAGGCCAATTGCGCTGGGGAAGGGACGAACCCCTTTGGGGCCGAATAGTTTTTTGCTAGCGTGAGAGAAGAAAGAGAGAGAGAGAGTAAATAAAATTAAAATAATTTCTTTCTTTCTAATGTATTTAATTTTAATTGTTAGTAAAATTAATTATTTTTATTAAAATGCTACGTTTTATATGATATGGCACTGACGTGGAGTCCATAATTCGGCCACCTCAGCGACGCGAACATGTAACTAACGGCGTCCCTAACGACGTCACATTTAATAACGGAAATGGCTATAATTGTCAACGCATTTTTAAATTTTTGGCTATTTTTGTGTATTTCTCAGAATCTGGCTATATTTGTCACAAAGTGCAAAGTTATGGCTATGGAAGTGAATTTTGCCAATTTTCTAACCATTTATCACCCCTAACTCTTACCGTGGAGGCATGCTGCAGTTGCCATCTCTCTCTCTCTCTCTCTCTATTTTCTTACAATCACGTGCTGGTGGAGTCCGATGTTAACGTTTCCCTTCCTTTCACCTCCTTTACTATTTCTCATTTATGAGCGACAGTGGCCCCCACGCGCCACCACCACCACCACCACCAACCATCACTCCCTTCTCTTCTCTGCCCACTTATAAGATCCCCAGCCACCACCCTTCTTTCACTTGCTCCCCCCAACAAAAAAAAAAAAGAAAACAAATCTTCTTTGTTAATCAGCCAAGTGATGGAAGAACTCATGATCTCACCCTCCTCGTCATCCTCCGCTCCCGGCCCGCCGCCACCGGCGACCCTCCAGCAGCGCCTCCAGTACCTGCTCCAGAGCCAAATCCCAGACTGGTGGGCCTACGCCATCTTCTGGCAGGCCTCCAACGACATCGAATCGGGCCGGATCTTCCTCTCCTGGGCCGACGGCCACTTCCAGGGCGCCACCCACTCTGCTCCCCCAAAACTCACCTCCTGGTCCCACCACAACAAACACCCTTCCGCCGACACCACCGGCGGCGGCTTCGACAACGACGTCACCGACGCCGAGTGGTTCTACGTCATGTCCCTCACCCGCTCCTTCGCGGCCGGGGACGGCGTCCCCGGGAAATCCCTCACCACCGGATCCCTGACGTGGCTCTCCGGGGCCCACGAGCTGCAGTACCACAACTGCGATCGGGCCAAGGAGGCCCAATTGCACGGCCTCCGGACCCTCGTCTGCATCCCGGCCCAGGGGGGAGTCATCGAGCTCGCCTCCTGCGACGTCGTCAAGGAGAATTGGGGGCTCGTCCAGCAGGTCAAGTCCCTCTTCGGGTCGGATAACAGTACCACCGGGTCGTCCAAGAATCCGACCCATCCGATGCCCCCGTTCCTCGACATGAACATCTCCTTCGCCGACATCGGGATCATCGCAGGGATCCAGGAGGACGATTACGACGACGACAACAACGACGATGATCGGAAGCGGCGGCAGATGGAGGAGAAGGAGAAAGATCAGTACTCCCGGAGCAACAACAATAACAAATTGGCGGGTCACTATATGGACTCGGAGCATTCGGATTCGGACTGTCCGTCCGTCGCCGTTAATAACGGTAACGGGAAGGTGAAGCGGGTGCCGAAGAAGAGGGGGAGGAAACCCGGTTTGGGGAGGGAGACGCCGTTAAACCACGTGGAGGCAGAGCGTCAGAGGCGGGAAAAGCTGAACCACAGGTTCTACGCGCTGCGGGCGGTGGTCCCCAACGTGTCCAGGATGGACAAGGCGTCCCTCCTATCCGACGCCGTTTCGTACATCAAGGAGCTGAAGGCTCGGATCGAGGAGCTCGAGGTGCTGGCTCCCCCGCCTCCAGCGAAGCGGGTCAAGTTGGAGTCCGCGGACAACAACAGCACCGCGGACAACCACAGCACCACCACCTCGGTGGATGGTGGTGCCGTGGATGCGCCCGCCGTGATCGCCGCGGCGGGCGCGGTCGTCGGTCCCCACCTGGAAGTGGAGGTGAAGATCGTGGGGACCGACGCGATGGTTCGGGTCCAGTCCGAAAATGCGGGCCACCCGGGGGCGAGGCTGATGAGCGCGCTGCGTGACGTGGATCTGCAGGTGCACCACGCCAGCATGTCGTGTGTCAACGAGCTGATGCTGCAGGACGCGGTGGTTCGGGTCCCCGAAGGGCTCCGGACCGAGACCCGGCTCAAGTCCGCGATTGTGGCCAGATTAGAGCTCTAAAGTATAAAAATGAGTATTATAGCAGAATATTAATTACTTTGCGTTGAACTATATTCTTATCATTTGTTATGTTTATAATTATAGCTAGTACTTGATTAGCATATTAATGTTCGTTCGTTTGTTGTAATATTAATATTATGATCAAGAGGTAATAAATCTTTCTTTTTGTAGCCGTACGATTGCTAGCTGTATTACTATTAGATCCTTCCCCTGCTATATTATTGTCGTTGAATTCTGTGCATATATGTCAATAAATTAAATAATAAGGTTGATAACGTGAAGCAGGTGGTATATACAGTTGATTCTTAATAATATAGGATTAAGTTAAATATAATTTTTAATTTTATTATTAATATATGGGTCAGGAATCAGGATCAAAGTCGTTGTAAATAGTAAGACAGTGACTTTGAAGTAACAATGGGACAGGTTCCAATATATAACCTACTACTCATGGAGTATTACAAAATTACATGTGGTTAAAGAGTGTGAGCTAAATGCATAAATGTCATCTTTGTATATGAGTAAAATTTCTTGATGTCATATTCATAAAAAAAAAATTTTATCATAATTCATGCCACTTTCGTAACATGATATTATCGTATGAGGTTTTTAGTATGCTTCAGCGAACTTGTGATTATAGATGACAACAGATTGGGTCGGGGGACGATAGTGCATATCCAGTACTCTACCCAAACTAGTTCGGGTTTTACCCATATATCCATAACCACACAAGAATTTGATAAAAAATTAAAACCAGACTCATACTCTATCAGATTTTCAATATTCATTGTTATTATTCATAACTTCAACAAACATTTAACAATTGCACGTATATTGACATTACATAACTGAGAAAGTAAAATAATAAATAACTAGAATGGAGAAACTAGTTAAGGAGAACGCAAATTCATGAAAAGATTATATATGTATAGTAAATGTCAAATATGATGAGAAAATTAATGATAATTTCTAGATAAAATAGATATACATATTTATAATTGGGCGGGTTCAGGTTGGATAGATTCCTTATGAAATTTGTGATGTGGAGAGGTTCTGGTATATTTTATAAGCTTGTTGGCCTACTTTTTTCCCCCAAGTAAAATCAAAGTACAATAGTTAGATCCTCTACCCAAAACCCCAAAGCTTGTTGGCCTACTTATTTGGGTTGTGTTTTGTTGTGTTTCTTATATGTGTTTTCTGATAAGCTTCATGCTACTTGTAGTCGTTGTCAACTAAGGACGGGATGTAGAATGAATGTGCAGCGTCGCAAGCGCGACCCCCCTTAAATCTTTCAAAATTGACAAGTGTGTTCCTTCTTTTAAAAATCAAGTCTTAATTGTATTAAACCTCTTAAATATAAAAAGTTATTGCAACGAAATGTTCATATTGACTAGAATTAGTGTTAGTATCTTGGTAAGTTGGTAACAAATGGTCTAAGACAGAATGCATAACCATAGGTTGTATAACCCTTGCACAACCATATATGAGCCCTTGATTTTAAGTGGGGTCAAATCTAAAGAGTGGGATTTAATGTCCGTTTTATTTATTTATTTTCCGACTTTGTTTAATTGTCTCTTATCTTCATTGTCTTCACTTGGATTTCAAATTTTTGTTACACAGATGAAACGAGTTCGTTGTGATCTACAAATTAACGTCAATTTTCAATATATTAGAGAAAAAAGTTGTACCACTCATGCCACTCGTTACCTGGTACCACCTTTGATTTAACTAGGATTTTGAATTTTTTTGCCCATAATAAACGAGTTTATCGTGATCTATTGGATCTACGAATTTTTCGGGGGGATTTTCATGAGCAAATAAATATATCACCACATATCATCTTGGTATAGGGTGGTAACTTATGGTAGACGGTGATGAAAATTGGTGAATAGGTCACTAGTATATTCTTAGTATTATTGTTACAACAACTCTACATTCTGTTATATTCATACCACATGGTATAATGTTATGTACTACTAAGTACTAAGCATTACAACATGGTATGACTCGTAATATATGTCTTTTTTTTTTTTGTCCATAATATATTAAAGTGAATGTGATTTTGAATATTAAAATTAATCTTATTTTCGATAAAAAAATACAACTTAAAACAAAAGAGAAACATATGATTAAATATTTAAATGATTAAGAAAAATATTAGAGATCTTCCGAAAACGATAAATTTATTAATGTTATCCTTCCCTTCCGTATGAAATAAAAAATAGTATCGTACTACAGTTATATATGATGCAGCTGATCTTTTCCTCGTAAGACCCTACTGAAGAAAAAATCGAAACAAAATCATGATCCACGGGAGATGCAAATTGAATGATATAATAGACCACAAGAGGCAATAGAATATAATATTTCGGAGGTAATTGATCATCATCAGCATAATATGATATGTTAAATGCAAAAATTTAATATTTTCATCACTATCCAAAAGATAGCCTATGTTTGGCCCGGCTTTTAGAAGTGCTTTTCGGCTTCAAAAGCTTAAGCAGGGCCAAACACCTCTAAAAGCTCGGCTTTTGAAAAGCCGAAAAGCGCTTTTGTATAACATAAAAGCAGAAGCTCCGATTTGGAGCTTCTGCGAAAAGCTGTTTTGAAAATACAAGATTATCCTTACCATATTTTAATTTTATTTCAGAAAATATAATTTTCCTTCATTTATATCATTTTAAAAATAAAATAAATTATAAAATCATATTATTTAATATAAAAGAAATCTAACAAGATCCATTTTGACTACTTTTTATTGTTTCGAATTTTTATTTATATTTTATATTATAAGTCCTTTATAGTCATTTTACACAACCGCTCATATTAAAAAGCACTTCTAATAGTTTTACAGCCAAACACTAAACTGCTTTTTTTGAAAAGTACTTATCTAAAAGCTCCAGCCAGAAGCTGCTTCTGCAAAAGCTACAGCAGGGCCAAACTAAGCTATAGTGAAGTGACCTATTTATTTATTCTTCTAATATGCTTATCAATTATTAAATTAGATATGATTGCTCATTGTTTTCACTTTTGTGTTTTTAATTTTTTTTTTTTTTTTGGCTGCAGCTGCTCCCTAGTATTCCGTCATAAAATATTTGCAGCCGGGAAAGTAACAGATCTATATGCCTTAATGGACAAAAGCTACCTAAAGGTTAACTTTCAATAAAAAAACCCTAAAAATTTGATGCCAAGCACGTTTTTAACTCCTAGTATTAGCTTATATAGCACCAAAGATGAGATAGCCTAATGGTAGTCGGTAGATTTAAAATTTTAACTACTAACATTTATTTAATACAACAATATGTTATAGAACAAAAGTAGATTCTTGTCGTCTTATTAACTGATTCGATTCTACAATGTATATATGCGAAGCTAATTTCATGCTTTGAGGTATTAATTACTTGGTTCATAAGTAGCCTAGTCTTTGTTATAGTTCTCTTTGGTTATCATTGTCCTAGTTGAGTATTGAAACTTCGATCTCGAAAAGGGTTTCGACCCACGTTTTATCCTATATATAGGTTAGCTATTGTAGTTGTTGCATGCAATCAAGTATGAAAATGTCTCATAATAAAGCGTCGACCGTTAGATATTCTGAACTTGTCGTAGATTAGTCTAGTTCAAATCTGAATGAGTATACCATGTGTTTACACCAAAATTTAACCTTATACCACATCGGTTAAATACAAGAGATTACATGGCTTTTTAAGACCAACTTAGTTATAATAATTAAGATCAATTAAGATGGGCCCACATGGATTGTGTTTTTGGGCCTATAACCCTATGCCATCATGCACGCCACTCTCTAGTCATCTGTTCCAAAAATTGATTAAGTGTTGGAGCAACCCCCATGGTATGATCAACATACCTCCCACACGATGTAGTGGTGAGGGTGATCAACACGCCCCCCCCCCCCCCCCAATGATGTGGTGGGGATGATCAACCATACCACCCGATCAACATACCGCCCTCATGGTATGATCAGGGATGTGCTTAATATATTTTTGGTTGTTAAGAAATTACCATCTAGTGATACCCCATTGATGCTACATGAGTATGGAGGGAATGATCAACCATCTATATATACCTCAGGTAGTATTGATGCTTGGGATCATCGATGCTATAGACCATCGATTATGGCTCATAGAGGCTCATACTTAATCATGTGCTAACCTAACTTCATTGTTCTTTATTAATTGGGTAGTGGTATGAAGCAAAAGCACGCATTAGCTAGTTAAATCTCTATTGCAAGAGGCGCATGCACGAGTAGAGAAGGGTCTTAGTTGAAGGGATAGAGTGATGCTATAGATGAGTTAGAGAACTCTCTCTTACTATATGGCGAGAGTGAGTTCCTCTCATGGATTTCTCTTGTGTCGAACTCCAATTCCCTTTTTATATTTACTAGAAGAGTCATTTTGACATCTTCCTAATAGTTTGGCAGTAGGGATTTCGATGAGTCCTGTTAGGATCCTTCGATGGAGGATTTCGAGGATTCAAAGAAAATTCCATAGTTAGCGGCTAGTTTAGATATATGTCAGTGACGTGCTCCGCATTGTCGATTCTCATCGTGATTCTTCGTACATGAATATCGACCAATGCTCTAGTGGATGCTATGAATGGTCTCCCAAATCGATAGAATAGTCTCTATCTCTATCCCTGTTGAGTACTACACAATTGAGATAAATCAAAGGATCCAATCTCGACCGGAATATCTTTGACCATGCCTTTAGAGAGATAAAAGCAATCACTCCAACGAACTGGTCTGCAAACATATACAAATGTTTGTTTCTTTACCTCGTTCATCATCATACTCAATCCCATCTTCGTCGTGCACGAGCACTTCCTTTTCGAGATTCATTATTTTGAAAGATAATCCTGAATACATAATAATGAAATTATTTTTTTAAATACCACTAATCACACATTTATTTTTCAGTTGTCAAAAACCAAATAAAAATTTAATAATGAAATAATTTTTTTAAATAATACTAATCAAAAATGATTTTCAGTTATAACAATAGTGAATAACCAAATACAAATTTAAGAGAAATACAAGTTTATGTTGGTAATTTAGTTATTTATCTCAAAATATTGTTGCAAAAAACATTAGTATTTTCTCCATCGAGTTTTATGATTGGACTTCTAATAATATTAAATAAAATTTTGTATGATCATATAAAATTTCTTTTTATGTCATCAACATATACTTATGTTTTGCTTATTATTTTTTTATTACAATCAATGTAGTCAAAATAGCGTTTTAAAACTTAAAATCTTACATTTTTACACTTTAAGGTCACTAAACTTTATGTTTTAAAGCATAAAAGCTTACAATTTTACACTTTTAGATAAATAAAATGCTTTTACGTAGAATCACGATTTTGACTGCATTGATTACAATTATACGAAAAAATAACCCCCCCCCCCCGCCCGATCTTCAAATCCTGGCTACGGCCCTGTTCTAGACAACGGAAAATCCTTGAATGTTAGGATAGTAGTATTATGGGTGCAATCCTCCAGCTCCTCCGCTATTGGATCATCCACTAGCTCCTCATTCGCTATCTCAACATCTGAACTCTAGTCTTAAATTGACATGCAATTTCATAGAGAGGACAGGGAGGATCGTTTCTGGCGAAACAAATCTCTCTCCGTATCAAATGACCCCAAATTATTGACAGAAAAACTTAGGTGCGAAATTTTTTTGACGGCCGAAAATCTGGGCACGAGCCAGACAGAGCAGCGCGTAACCAAACCGACACCTTTTCCCACTTTAAACGAACGACCCCCTTCGTTTCATCCTGGACCGTCGGATTCTACTCTCCCCCACTTAGCTTCATTTTGGACCGTGGGATGACTTGTAAGGATGTCCTACGAAGTGGGTGTGTTAGGGCTTAGGACCCTAATTAGTAATTAGTCCCTAACTGGATTTGTATGGAGGAGCGTCTAGTTTATAGACTTGGACTTCAATAGACTTCATTTCATTTTTTTTTTCTCTGGCCATGGTTAATTCCAACTCGAATTTGCTTCCCCGAAAGCTTCCAAAATCCAAACCAATTCTCAGACACGGAAACACGGAATGAAGAGGATAATAATGAAATGAATCATGCTACAAAATGGGACCCACCACAGAGCCACAGCATACCATACCGCCCGCCACATGCGTCCATCGCCATACCTGTCCGAAAACATCTCCTCCTTTTTTTTTTCTTTGCTCGAGTTTATCTACAAAATCCCGCAAAAAATCAGAGTCCATCAATCGAACAGTCCTTCTCTGATCTCTCCTACGCCCTTCATCTTCCCCACCATTCGAATAGCAATAATTCACTCGGCGGCAGAGTAACAAACCAGCACGATCTGCCGGCTGAGTAGTGATTTGGGTTGCCGGAACCGGGGGGGAATTCTGGTAAGAGAATGAGCATGAAGGTTCCAGCTACTAGGACGAGGGTTGGGAAGTACGAGCTGGGCAGAACCGTAGGGGAAGGCAGCTTTGCGAAAGTCAAGTTCGCCAAGAATGTAGAAACCGGCGACAGCGTCGCCATCAAGATCCTCGATCGGGAGCAAGTCCTCCGTCACAAGATGGTCGAACAGGTATACAAACAAGTCAATTCGTTCAGGACACTAGAGCCTTCAGTAGTTAAGCTAGATGGGGGTTACAGCTTCTCTCAATTTTTAACATAAAGTGATGATGTGGGTATTAATATACGAAATTAATAGAATAGAGATGCAATTGTGTTGTTTAGCGGATGGAATATAGGCTGGTTGAACTGGTCTTCAGGGATTAAGTAATTGTTATATGTAGGATTAACAAATGGGTTAGTGGCAAATTGGCAGTTGTCAATGGGTGAGTGACAAGTGGTCACTGAACTATGCAATTAGTAGTAGATTATGCTGTGATGTGGACCTAATAGATTAGATTAGTTACTGTACTAAGGTTTCCAACTATTGGCACTTCTCTCTGTTTCAAAAGTCTAAGCATCTTTAGATTTTCTTACTTTCCCATGGTGGACCATTGTTCTACCTTTACTATTTGAAGCCGAATTTCAATGTAGAATACAAGTAATGCTTTGGTGGGTCGGGGGGGAAGTGCTGTTGCTGCTGATATTTACTTGTTAGAACTTTGAAATTATGGGCAGGAGGTCTAGTTCATGAATTTGTAGGATGTGAAGTGATAATCTTTCTTGGCATTTGATTGTTTAACGTGCATATATGTTACTTGGGCAGTTAAAAAGGGAAATATCAACAATGAAGCTGATCAAACATCCAAACGTGGTCAAAATATTCGAGGTATGAAGTCTGTTTTATGATAATGATCATTGGTTTTTGTTGTGTATCAGTTACGCCCTTTTGCTACTCATTCATGTCAAAGACTGTCTTATGAAATGCTGAAGCCGGCCTAGGATAGTTCTGAATTTTCATATTTTGTTGTGCTGTAGGTTATGGCAAGCAGGTCGAAGATTTACATTGTTCTTGAGTTTGTCGATGGAGGAGAGTTGTTTGACAAAATTGTAAGGATGTTTAGCTTTCGAGCTTTACGTATATTTTGGGTCAGTTGTTCATCTGAAACGCTCCTTCGTGTTTATTTTATGCTTATATTGGCTACTTGATCATTCACAGGCCAAGCATGGAAGGCTTAAAGAGGATGAAGCTAGGAAGTATTTCCAGCAAATCATTAATGCTGTGGACTTTTGCCATAGTAGAGGAGTCTACCACAGAGACTTGAAGGTTTGCAAGTTTCTTGTCCTCTGCAATCGCTGCAAGGTCTCGCTTCTTTGTGATTCTATGTTTTTATCAGTAACAGGTATTCTGCCTCTTTTTTTTTCAGCCTGAAAACCTTCTTCTTGATAGCTTTGGTGTTCTTAAAGTTTCTGATTTTGGGTTGAGTGCATTTGCGCCACCACAAATACGGGTAAGTAATACATTTTTCCCTTGTGACCTGCAATTTTCAAGTTCACATTTCCCTCTGCATCGGCTGATGGTGCCTTCAATGTAACTGTTTTTCTTTTTCATTCTATACATGGTCTCTAAAGTCTCCGTTTCTTGCAATTATTGTCGTTGAAGTGCTTGTACCTCTTGTTATTTTGCCTCATCTCTACACAACACTCGTACGTTTTTCGTATTTCAGGGGGATGGGCTCCTTCACACAGCATGTGGAACTCCAAATTATGTTGCTCCTGAGGTTCTCAAAGACAAAGGCTACGATGGTGCGGCATCTGACGTTTGGTCATGCGGGGTCATCCTGTTCGTGCTTATGGCAGGGTACTTGCCTTTCGATGAGTCAAATCTTATGGCTTTATATCAAAAGGTGAGAAAGAATGATCAGATTCCTGGGCGCATTTCGTTGTATTTTCATAACATATCGGTGCATAATACTAGAACTACTTTCAGATCTGCAATGCTGATTTCACATTCCCGTCATGGTTTTCATCTGGCGCAAAGAAACTCATAAAGCGTATTCTTGATCCAAACCCACTTACTGTAAGCTCCTTGATCCAAGGTCAATCGAACTAGTGAACTGAAATGCTGAATTTATGTTGTGAAGTCATGCGAGCAAATTATGGTTCATCCTTTGGTGCAGCGAATCTCCATTCCTGAAATCTTAGAAGATGAATGGTTCAAGAAAGGGTTCAAGCCACCATGTTTTGAGCAGGATGAGGATGCTAATCTAGATGATGTAGATGCTGTTTTTAACAACTCTAAGGTCAGTAGTCTGCGTCTCCCCTCCTTTTCCTCGCTGTCTCGCAATATTGAGATGTGTTCGAGTTCAAAAAGAACATTTGGTGACGTGTAAAATGTTCCAGTATCGCAATACCATATGTAGCTGTGGTCTCTGCATTGAACGAAGAAGCAAATGAAAACCTGCTTTAGTTGAAATGGTAAGAATCACGAGAGAGCTCTCAGACAAAGTTGTTTATTTCTGCAGGATCGTCTTGTAACAGAAAGGAAGGAGAAACCGGAGTCTATGAATGCTTTCGAGCTAATCTCGAGGACACAAAGCTTCAGTCTCGATAAGTTGTTCGAGAAGCAAGCAGTCAAGCGAGAGACTTGTTTTGCTTCCAACAGTCCTGCGAATGAATTAATGTCCAGAATCGAGGAAGCTGCAAAGCCGCTGGGATTTAATGTGGACAAGAAAAAGTACAAGGTAAGGAATTGGTGGCACATCTAGCTCTGGAGTCTCCTCTTGCTTACCCATCTCAAACTTTTGCGTGTTTGAATTCTCGATTACAGATGAAACTGAAAGGCGAGCGAAGTGGAAGGAAGGGTCAACTCTCCATGGCTACTGAGGTAATGAGTAATCTGTTGGTGAGCTTGAGATAGCAAGTTATCATTTGCATATGTGTTCTTAAGGCTTGTGAATCAATTCTTGCGTTCTAGGTCTTTGAGGTGGCTCCCTCGTTACACATGGTGGAGCTTCGCAAACTCGGTGGTGATACACTAGAATTCCACAAGGTACGTCGAAACATATACATCTTCTGTCATCCGGGACAACTACCAAATCATTGGTTTCTTTCTCGTTTCTTCCTCGAGTTTCTGGCAAGCAGAGTACTAACTAAAGGTGCATGGCTCTTCATATGTTTGCTGCACAGTTCTATAAGAGTTTCTCGTCCGGACTAAAAGATGTGGTGTGGAAATCTGATCAAACCATTGAAGGGTTGAAGTAAAGCTCTCTGGCACCTGTTTCTGGCGGATGCGGGCCAAACTTGCAGTTGATGGGTAATTTGTGTTCTGGCCGGCGGGTCGTATCAGTTGGGCTATTTGGGTGTTCCTGTTGTATCATTAGCTTTATGATTGAATTAATAGCATTTTATGTTCTTTTACCATTCCAAGTCAACTGCGGTATCCTCAATGATTGTCATGTGATTCCTGATCTGTCCAACAAAGGTTGAATGGGTGATCCATTGGAGGTGAAAAAAATGCTTGGAAATTTCGTGTACTGCTAGACAATATATTTCGATGGCTTGTCTTCCTATCGTGCCTTAAGCGTTGGATAATAGTTACGGTGGAAGAAGTGTGTATTCGAGTCAATTTTGCGTAACCATCTGATTCTCGCATTTTATTTCCGAAATCTCTATCTTTTGAAAATATACATAGGATTATATGATCTTCCGTCAGTGAATTACCTGTTAATTCATTTTTAGAAAATGAAGTTCATGCTAGACTATCAATATACTCTATGAAAGCCAATATACTCTATGAAAGCCAGCCACTATTCACTAACACCCCCCTCAAATGAAAACCAGTCAATTCATAAGGGCTTCGTTTGTCCAGGTGTGAATACAAGAATACTATGTGCTTCACAAATGGAGATCACCAGGATTCAAATACAAGACCTTTCGGTCGCAAAAGACTCTAATACCATGTAAATGTGTTGAGAATCCAATATATTCTATTATTGAAGCTTTACATTTATACAGATTGTGAACAAACGATTGTAGCTATTGTCAAGGGAAGTGGGTAAATAAGAATGCTAAAACTAAGCAACTATAAGCTACAATAAAGCAATGGTAGAGGAAGTGGTTGCTGCCTATGCCAAATTGTAGTCTCCTTATGAGGAATTATCTTTTTTGTTATTAATCGGAACATATGTTACTAAAATGTAATCTCTCTATCAGGAATTATCTCTATGTTATTAATCCAAACATACGTTATTAAAATGTACAAAATTAAATGTTGGTGATCTTTTCGTTCAAAAAAAATAGTTTTGTGACCATTAATGATAATTACCCACAAAAAATCGGAAATGATACTAAACCACACCTATATGCGGCATGAGGAGCTAACTTTTGTTTCCCGAATCCACTCCTCGAGAGGTGAAGGGTACCGAAGCGCTCAGCACTTGAGAGCAGATTCAACGAAGAAGAAAGCGAACCAGAAAACTAAAGAAAAGTCAGTTCACAGAGCGAAAGCAAATCCTCAGCCCCTTCCCATCAAAATCCCAATTCACCCCCAAAAACACTCACTGGTACGCTGCCCCAATTCGTTTCACTTAATATTATGCTCCTTTGATTCTCGCAACTTTCCCCCAAAGTTGTCACCAAAACAATAAAAAAGCAAAACCTCTTTAAAGCTCTGCAACTGTTGTATCAATGGATCGTTTCCCAGCAGTTTCCACTCCGTTCGTGTGCGATCTTCTTATTGTAAGTATTTTTTTTGAAACTTAGGGTTCCTGGGGTTCTTTTTGATTCCGTAGTTTCATTAGATTTATCTTTGTTGGGTTTCTGAATTAAGCGGTTATTTCTGGGTTGTGTTGGATTGAGTAAACAAGACCGTCTTCCCTTGGATGACTTGGGTTTTGCTCAGTGGTGGGTTTCATTTGTTATTCTGGCTAGGCTTCGGCGAAGTTGAAGCTCGCTTCTAGGTTTATAATCCGTCGCCCTTCGAGACCGTAGCTGTTTTTCTGTAACTTTAATGGATTTTGGGAATCTCCGGGCTATTACTCGATGGTCGATGCCAGTGTCTGATGTTTGCCACCTGCTTCCCTATGCATGCAACTCGCATAAGATTCACTTTGGCTTGTCTCTTTCTTGCTCCCTCGTAGATGGATTGAACTTAAGCAGGGGAAAGTCGGTTCCTTTAGGTTCTATCTGGGATCAGCCCACTTTTGTTCTATACCTTACAAGGCCTGCCGAGTGGGTTTTATTTTACATTCTATGAACTATAATGCTTATGGGTCGTTCTGTCCTTGATATCCATTTATACCTGCTTCCCTATGTGCCACTTACAAGCTATTGGTTAATGAGAAATCAATTAATCTTGAGGACATTGAACTGCAGTGGTGGTTGGACGATAAGACGTGAGGCTTGAACATGAGAGAAGGCACTGAAGTTGATGAGAGAGTTGATTTTGAAGAAGAAAACTACATGGAAGAGATGGATGATGATGCTGAAGATCATCTAGAAGATGGGGAAGATGAGCCTGCAAATGCCCATGCTAATGACAACGTCAACGTTGATGAGGATGATGAGGAGGATTCAAAGGATGAGGCTAGCCGGAAAGAGCAGCAACAGGATGAGGATGAGGATGAAGAAGTGGATGCTCGTGATGCTGAACCTGTGGCAGAGGAAGAGCAAGAGGAAGAGAAGCAAACCTCTTCAATCAACGAGGAGGAACTTGAGAAGCATGCTCAACTTCTCGCTCTTCCTCCCCATGGTTCTCAAGTTTTCATCGGAGGGCTTCCAAAGGACGTGCTAGAAGATGATTTGCAGGAGCTTTGTGAACCAGTTGGTGAAACTTTTGAGGTCATAGTTATTCTGGTGTCTTCTTGTGAGTTGCTAATTGCTGTTTCATTTCATCCTTATTTCAATTTACATGTCAATTATTTTGCAGATAAGGTTGGTGAAGGATAAAGATACTAGTGAGAGCAAGGGTTTTGCCTTTGTATCTTTCAGATCAAAGGAGGTGGCTCAGAAGGCTATTGATGAGTTACATAATAAAGAATTCAGGGTAATTGTGAATTGTTTCTGCCTGTTGATTCTTTTGTGGACCATACGCATGTTTCATGCTACATTGATTATGTGACTGTTTTGCAGGGGAAAACCTTAAGGTGCTCTCTATCTGAAACCAAAAATAGGCTATTTATTGGAAATATCCCCAAGATCTTAACAGAGGAGCAGTTTAGGAAAGTAATTGAGGAAGTTGGCCCTGGTGTGGAAACCATTGAACTCATAAAGGTCAGCTTTTTGGGTTCACACATCCTCCTCCTCGGACTATATTTGAGTATGATATCTAATTCATTACTAATTCAACTTCCTTTATCGGATTGCAGGATCCTCAAAATCCTAGTCGTAACCGTGGATTTGCTTTTATATTATACTTTAACAATGCATGTGCTGATTATTCAAGGCAAAAAATGTTAAGCCCGGATTTCAAGCTTGATGGAAATACCCCTACTGTTAGCTGGGCTGATCCGAAGGGAAATCCTGATCAATCTGCTGCTGCTTCCCAGGTACTACAATAGATTTCTTTTTAATGCTATGGATTCCGCTTGTCCAATAATCTTACCCTAGCAGACAGCATGCATATTTGAGCCTCTTATATAACTGATTTGTTAATCACGGAAGATATTATCTCTTTGCGTTTAAGATCTGCTAATGGCACCAGCTGCTCCCATTTGAAGAGATGGCCCTCTTATAAGTCTCTTTAAGTTCAGCCTTAAGCTTTGCATCTAGCATTGGTATAGTTCATTTTGGGAATTGGGTCATTAAAGTCTTGGCTTTTAATTGTGGGCTGATAGCAAGGTGCTACTGTTGGTAGGATTGAGCTTCCAGATTAGAGATTTTTTACTCCTGTTAAAGCCGCTTTTGTTTTGCTGAACTCTTTATCATCCATCTTTCAGGACCACCAACAGTGGATTTGCTTCCTACAGATTTTACTTTATTAGTTCTCTGATTCCTGAAAAATATTTATGTAGTAATCAATATCTTGAAACTTGCATTATTCTAGCTCTAGCTTATGCATATCTTATCGTAGGTTAAGGCCCTCTATGTGAAGAACATTCCCGAAAATACTACCACTGAGAAAC
Organism: Linum tenue; assembly: GCA_946122785.1. Classification (NCBI taxonomy): domain Eukaryota; kingdom Viridiplantae; phylum Streptophyta; class Magnoliopsida; order Malpighiales; family Linaceae; genus Linum; species Linum tenue. Next base: position 837,935 of record CAMGYJ010000009.1, read on the forward strand.
TGAAGGAAATATTCATGCGGCATGGAGAAGTGACGAAAGTTGTTATGCCGCCTGGGAAAGCTGGAAAGCGAGATTTTGGCTTCATCCACTTTGCTGAAAGGTCAAGTGCATTGAAAGCAGTCAAAGATACAGAGAAGTACGAAATTGATGGTAATTCTCTTGCATGAACTGTGTTACTACACCACTTATGACCCTTTTTCGTGAGGAACTTCGGGTAAACGAGGGATACAGTTGTCCTGGTGGGGAAATCTTGACTATGCTACTTGCCCAACTTGCTGTCTAATTTTCTTGAGAGGAACTAAATTGACAAGACTACACACTGCTGTGGCCTGTTATCATCAGCATTGATTTTGACTATAATTTTTTTTGCTAATACATGCTGAAGGACAATCAAGTAAAACCATTAAGTAAGTTGACAAACATGGGTGGAAGATGCAGTCCTGGTTTCTCGAATCTTCCTTTCCTTCACATAGCACATTCTATTGATCATCAGGTGTTTGATATTGGAAAATCTTGGCTGCAGTTGTTTAAAATTTAAATGCATAAGCGTCTCTAAACATTAAAGACCTGATGATCTATTGCATATACAGTTTGCTGAAACATATAAATAGTTCATATGAATCTGTGGTCTCTCTGCTTATTCTTTGTCCTCACATGAGAGGAAAGGTAGAGAACTTTGAGTAGTTTGATGTCAGGTAATGTTACAAACAGGAGTACTATTAGTTATTTAAAACTGATTGTACGGATGAATTCTGATGAGTTGCAGGCCAAGCATTAGAGGTTGTCCTAGCTAAGCCTCAGGCTGATAAAAGATCTGATGGAGCATATATGTATGGTGCTGGTCTTCCTCCAACCCATGTTCCATCTGCATCTTATGGTGCGTTTGCTGGGAATCCGTATGGGTCCATGGGTGGTACTGGATATGGTGCAGCCCCCAGTATTCAACAGGTAGTTAGAAATTTGCTCTCAAGTTCAATCTTGTTTGGCCGGCCTCTTCTTTTTCACCTGGAAATAAAAAATATTGGGTTTTCTTTTGACAGCCTGTTATATACGGCAGAGGTCCAATGCCTACTGGGATGCAAATGGTGCCTATGTTACTCCCCGATGGTCGAATTGGTTACGTTCTGTAAGTTGTGTTCGCCTGTTGGATCGTTATTTTTATTTTGTAGGTTGTGCACATGCGATGGATATCTGTCTGAACATTAATCGTTGTGTGGTTGGTCGTGCAGTCAGCAGCCGGGAATGCAAGTACCACAGCCACCGCGGCCACCTCGGAGAGGTGATCGGGGGAACAGTGGTGGTGCAAGTGGACCGTCACGTGGTGGGGGTAACGACGATGATGGCAGTCGTGGTGGTGGCAGAAGATACCGGCCATACTAGTTAGTGGTGGAAAAGGACTTCGGGAGTTTATGTTTGTTAGGATGGATTTCAGGGAATGAAAGACTTGATGTAGTTAGATGGCTCTGCTTCAGTGACCCGATGGAATAACGAAAGCCAGCATCCCCCCTCTTTCCTTTTATTTTCCATTTGCTCCGCAGCCTTGAGATATAACTATCCCTGCGTCTTATCTTATGGTGGTGGAGGCGGTAAAGGAAAGGAGGATGAAAGAAGGGACTTGGAACAAGTTTTGAGAGAAGTAATTGCCTTCTTTCTTGCTTCGCTCTTGTTATTGAAGGGCACAACACAAAACAGAACAATAAGTTTATGACTTAATCTGTCTGTGGTGTGGTGTAAATATTTGATTCCGTTCCATTGCGAACTCTGTTTGCTGTGCTGTGCGCCTGTTGCTATGTATTCTGAGAAGGAAATGCAGCATCTTGCTCTCTCATGTTCGGTTATAGTGGTGGCTCCTGAGTCCTGAATCACTTATTGAGCAGGGTTCTATGGTGCCAAAGCAGGGTTCTTAGGATGATCTCATAGGTCCTACGGGGTGGAGATTATGAGGACGGTCCATCCATGAATTTTCCTTTCTCCAGTTTTCATATATAGAATTAAGGTGGATGATCTATTACTTAACCAGACTGTGAGAGATCGAATGCTTTCATCTTTTTGATCATATCACGAGAATTCCCACATCCATCGATCAATCACGTGAGTGCGCATCTACTATCTAGCCATAACGAACGAAAAAAGCGTTCGTCTCGTGCCCAAAACAGTTACTATTATTGGGTTGTTATTCAATCTTCGGTTCCGGTCAAACCCAAAGCTAGACAGTATACTCAGTTCGGTTGCAAACGCATATCGGATGTAACACACTCTTGTCTGAATGACGGGTGTAGGAAAGAGTAAAAATCATACACGATTACACGGTTCGGATTCACACTACAAACCATCATCTCCGCTTGTCATATTCTCAATTCCGTCCAACCTAAAATTCAATACCCTTGTATTCTCGCTCTCTTTGATGATATGGCATGAAACTCGTATAAAAATACTAGTAAAGGGATATAAAGTGCACATTCACATGTTTATGAAGCAAATCCATAATGAAACTGGCTAAAGAAATATCGAAACGATGTCAATCATGCCAATAAAACACACATTCAAATGTTTATGGAGCATATCCATAATGAATGTGGCTAAGCAAAAATAGTATAAAGTGATATAAAGATACTACTAAAGGGATATAAAGTGAACATTCACATGTTTATGAAGCAAATCCATAATGAAACTGGCTAAAGAAATATCGAAATGATGTGAATCATGCCAACAAAACGCACATTCAAATGTTTATGGAGCATATCCATAATGAATGTGGCTAAGCAAAAATAGTGTAATTTAAGCATTATCAAGCTACCTCGCGATTTGGGGTATATGAGTTTCTCCAATAGCCATTGTTGCAATTCATATGGATGGCTTTCTTTATCATTTTTCTTGATTGATCCCCATTCAAATGTTTATGGAGCATATCCATAATGAATGTGGCTAAGCAAAAATAGTATAATTTAAGCATTATCAAGCTACCTCGCGATTTGGGGTATATGAGTTTCTCCTATACCCATTGTTGCAATTCATATCTAATCGTGGGGGACTTTCTTTATCATTTTTCTTGATTGATCCCCATCATCAAGTGTCGAACCCGGGTGCTCAATTAGTACAATATTGTCCGCTTTGGGCCAAACCCACACTGTTTTACTCTTGGATGTCCTCCCCAAAAGGCCTCGTAGTAGTTTGGCTAGGTGAACAATACAAGGGTTCCTTCCCTTGTATAACCGATGTGGTACTTGGATTGTACCCTAACATCAAGAAAAACCTATGACATTGGTAGATCTCCTTGGGTGTCCTCACCAGTGGCGGATACATGCATGGTTAGGGGTGTCCCGGGACACCCCTAAAATTTGGAAACACGATTATTCAACCTACGATAGTAATTTGCGTATGAGAAAAAAAATATTTAAGTGGTAGTGGGACACCTTTAAAATTCGGGAAAATGATTATCCAATCTCCCGTAGTAGTTTGAGTATTGGTATAAATAATATTTAAGTAGTAGTTTATGTGATTTAAATTTGGGACACTGCCACTATTAGTTAATATATTTTCAATTACGCTACAACTCATTTGTTATTGTGTTTTAGATCCAAATATAATAGTAAAATATTATTCTTATCTCAAATTATTTTCAAAACCTAACGATTAAACTCAATTACGGGATATCCTAGTCTAGTAAGATATGTCGAGAGATATTTGTTGAGCAGTATAAACACCGAATGCATTTTATCATTTGATGAAACACGTCTGAACTTTTAATGAAACTTTATTAGTTAGATATTTTCATATTTAATAATTATTTAATTTAATTCTATATTTAATATAATTTTTTATAGAGGACACCCCTACGTAGAATTTCTGGATCCGCCACTGGTCCTCACCAAGCTCCAACGATAAGGTCACCAATGAAGGATGTTTCTGTGTGTGTTATTTTGTTTGGTGTACTTGAATTTTGTTTTTTGAAATGGAAAGAGTTGGACTGTGTTTGTATTTAATAAGATCATTTTAATGAGATTTAAGATCAAGAGCCATTTTGATTACGATTCCAAACATTTCATAATTTTAAGTAGTGAAAGTGAAAGCTGATAGAAGAACACTGTAGATGACAAGATCATTTGTTAAAGCTGAGAGAAGTATACTGTAGATGACAAGAAGATGGATAAATACTTGCCATTCGCAATGATCGAAATTATTGATTTCAGGGAAGGATGATAAGACGTAGGGGGGAGAGAAATCAGCACATGTGCTGCAGTCTCATAATTGACGCAAAGCTGCAAACCTTCTTTTCGTGTCTCTCTCAAGCTCACGCACTCACATGGGAATGGGGATAAAGCAGCGTTTATAAAGGCCAAGGAAAGCTGCAGTGCCGCTGCTTTTTCTTTCTCATATCGGTCGCTGGACAACCTCTGCTAGCGTATGAGTGCAGCTAAGATCATTTTACTCCTGTAATGGATTAGCCATTCTATGGATACAGTACTATTTATTTGCCTAACTTTTCTTTTATTCTAAAATATTAGTTAAATCTATGAGCGTTAACAATTCTGTTAGTAATGCTGATTAGGAATAACTATGTTGAGTTGGAGGACACGTAGCGATCAACATTTCAACATCTATCACCCAGCTTCGCTTCTTCCCCATTTTCGATCGATTTGTCTATGTCCTGGACCGCCACAAGTGGTTTCCTCCTTCCTCCGCCACCATCGATGCAAATGCTATTGTTGCAACTGTTGTTGATGACACTCTATTTATAATGTTTATCACTCACAAATCTGATACTTTATCCCCTTCTATCAATGCATCTTTAGTACTTTCTCTTATATTTCATATCTAAACCGTAACTATTTGATCAATGAACAATTAATTGACCTAGGATGTGTTTTGTACTCTTTGATGCCTTCTTGATATGTCCATTTATGGTTTTCAAGGTACAAGACGACTTAGCACGCGGGATTGGGATCAAGCATTGCATAACTCTGGAGGATCAAAAGAGTTATGAAGAGAAGAATATGGAGCTTTCATGATAAAGACGAGGTCAATGATGGAGAAGCCTACTAGTAACTATACAAGTAAAGACCAAGAGAATCTCAATATAGGAAGACTCGACCCAAGCAGGAGTAAGAACCAGTGATGACCCAGCAACGGGTCCAACCGCCGCTCAGTCAGACCTAGACAAGACGCAAAGAATCTCCATGAGAGGTTTCTTGTGGAAAGATAAGTCCAGCCCAAGGAGAAAAGTGGCATCAGTGCCAACCGCCGCCCAGCTGCCGCTCATAGGCTCAAGCCCAAATGGAAGATCTTTAACCCTTGCTTCGGTCCCAAGTTAAAGAAACCTTGTCCTAGTAGGTTTAAGAGAGTCTTGAATGAGTTATACCACTATAAATAGAGGGCTAGACTCATTAGTTGAGTAGACTGCACAAATTCACCCAAAACGCCTGTAAACCCTATGCTAGAGTGAGAGCTTAGCATTTGTAAGAGAAGGTGCAAGTGCAACTTAGGATATGTCTTCATCATCGATGGTGGTACCCTCATCCTCTTCTATGTTTAGCTAGTTCGAAATAGATTGTATGAGAATGTGAACTCGTTTATCTTTGTGTATATTGATGCTAAAATTTCATATTTTGCTTGTGTTGATGCTTGTGATTTTTATGTCCTACGTGTATTGTGTATACATTGATGATTTATGTTTCGATGCATATATCTTTGTTACCACTAGAGCGACAAGGTTTCCCCTTTTTGTATATTAAATTTGTCCTTCCTTATCGTTGTGATTTCAAGAATTAACGGATTAAATGGAATAAAATATTTTTAGTGAACAAATATAAAACTTTTTTATAATTTTAATAACAATTTTACCGAACCTAAACCAAGAATTTTATATATCACAATTTGTCAGCGTTAGAAAAAGTTGGAAGCCTAATAGTCAAGGAAATCACAAATAAATTTTGGATAAGCTATTCCCTATTGACATGTATTTATGACCAACTGGTAAAAACGAACCAACCATAAGTTAGATGCTAATTGCAAACAAATGTTCCCAAGCAAAAATCGAAAAGAACCCTAAACGTGTTAATTCTCCAACGGGCATTCCATGAACCGACCCAGGTCAATCCACTACGTCACCCTAACCACCGCCTGAAATTGCCTGCGGACCAAGGGGAAACCTCGCCGCCGCCGCCGTACCCAATCACACTCTCCGTACAGCAAGACGAGTAGTTCGATTGCTGCTCCAATCCGCCGAGATACGCGCTGCTACTCACGCTCTTAAAGCTCGGGCTTCTCAATGGACACTGCCCCAACCCGCCGGAAGTCACGTAAGGATCCGGGACCGGGAACGAAAGCCGCTTCTTCGCACACCCGCCGTCCCGCTCCGGCGTCGAAGGTCTCTGCCTTGGCGCGCTCCTCGCCCTCGCTGATTCCGTTGCCGCCATGTAATTCGGGAGCGGCCCAACAACGGCGGAGGAATTCGAACTCCTTATCAATCCGCGTTGAATGTTCAACAAATTGCCGCCTGTGTAGCGGTAATTGGATCTCAGGCTGGGAGTCCGGGAGGAATCGCAGCTTGATCTGTAATCTTCTTCTCTCAAGCACGACGATCTGGGGCTCGCCGACCGGACTTGGACCGGCCTGGTTCGCGACGGAGATGGCGTGTTCGCGACGGGAGTTCGATGGTGAAACGGCTGCGTTTGGTGGGATCGGTGGATCGGCGAGCTGGATCTTTGGTGGGTTTGGTTCGACGGTCTCCTGGTAAGCGATGACATGTCCATTTCTACGGTCTTGATTGGATCTCTATGGTCAGTTGATGCTCTGGCTCCTCTACTGCTTCTGCTGCTATTCCATGGCTTTGCCGCCTGGAGCTCTGCTTCACTTCCTACTGATGATGAACTCCTAACATTCCTCCATGTCTTCGCCTACCAAATTCCCCAACAATCGAGGCATTAAATTAGCTTCATAGCAGGAATTGGATCTGTAAATAAACCCTAAAAAAAACTCGAAACGAACCTGGTGAGACAAGTTCCTCTGGCGATTCAAAGCAGCATCGTCTTTCCTAAGCTGAAGCATTGCATTCACTTCCTCAATCGTGTGCAGCCGCTCATCCCAATCACCGGAAATGCTGCTGCTTCTTCTTTCTCTCGACTGCTGCTTTAATTCAATTTTGATGAGATCGTGGAAGGAAATGACAATGGCGATGAGGAAGACGTGTTAGATGTGATGTAACACATACCAGGGATTTCCGGTCAGAGAGGTCTTGCAAGTATCGCAATTCGATAAGGCTAGTGGCGTCTCTGAAAGTGGATTTTCGGCTGTGGGGAAGCCGCTGCTGCTGCATCCTCCGTTGATCGAGGATTCGAGCTTGGGCTCGAACCAGAGCTTGCATGCATCGCAGTGTCATCTTTGCTTGCTTCCGCACATTGTGTCCCCTAACGAGTGCTTGCAACTTCACCAGCCCCTTCAGCGCTCTCAATGCCCTCCTCGCCTTCAATCAGCAACAACACCAATCTCATGATGAGACTTCCGGCCCAACATGGAAGACGAAATCAGGAAGAAAAAATGAAATGGGAAATATGGGGTTGTTATTAACTGCCTACCAGATATCCTCTAAAACAGGTTTGAATGACAATGGCAGCATAGTGCTCCCTGGCGTGGTAATTAGGCCTAGCAAGACTGGTGACTGCTGTGGCTGCGGCGGCCACCGCGACAGCATGCCTCTGCTCAGCTGCCGGGGCAGAGGAGTGGTCGGCGGATGGAGGCGTGGGCTTCTGTTGGATTGATGGTGCAGTTTCTTGGCTCGTGGGTTTCCTGAATATCCATCTCCGCTTCTCTCGTTTCTGCACGAAATGAGCGGGGGAGGCATTTGAAAACCAATGGAAGATCCAACCAAAAAGAAAGAAAGAAGATGGAAACAGAACAGACCTTTTCTTCATCGTCGACGTCTTGGTCACGGTGTTCGCCTCTTCTCCGGCTGGTTCGCTTATCGGTAGATTCCTTAGTGGGAGATCTGAAAGCCCTTTTCACCGCAGTCAACCAGGAGGAAGTGGTGGTGCCTCCCTTCTTCCCCATCAAGAACAGGAGCTATGTTCTTCTTTTTGGTTCTGTTTTGAAATGCTTTTGACAGCAGGGCGAGCCAGAAGCAGAGGGGGTGATGAATTTAACTGATAGAGCGAGAGACTGAATTTTTATCGGTCAAACTCCCTTATGATGGCGAGGCTTTGTTCTTTTTTTGGTGGGTTAAGGAATTAGCATTGCTTGGAAATGGGAATGGGAAAGGGAATGGGAATGGAAATGGATGGAGGACAAGAAGTGCCCGCAGGTCCAGACTATTACCTTTCTATTTCACAACTCACATGAGTGGACTATTGGCTGCAGTTTTTTTCTATCCAATTGGTTGGCGGTATGAGTTTCCTTTATCATTTATTTATTTATTTGAGTAAAACTAGTTGTCGACACAAAATTCTTCAGCACTCTTCAGCACCGAGGTCAACTCGCTTAACCGGATGGAATTAGGTCGAATACCCACTGATTTGGGTTAAAATTGGGTTGAATTGTCATAAGAAAATTAATTAGAAATTTAATGGCACAAAAACACCTCCAAACTTTGGTTAATGACAAAAAGAGCACCCCTTGTGATGTGCATCTATGAAATAGTGATTTTGTTACTTGTTCTTTTAATACATGTCGTGAGAATGTGAAGACATATACGAATTTTTTTTATAATTTAAAGCATTACTCAAACAATAATTTCTGAAAAAGTTAAAGGTATAATATGTCCATCTACTATACATGTTCATCATACATTCTCCTATGTACTTTGAAAAAATTATCAACATCCCCTTCTGTTAAAATTTTCATCAAAGAAGGGTTTATTACTCACTTAAAATCATTGGCTCCTACTTATGTTTTTTGGGTACAACCTTCGACTTTACGTAAGTAAAGAATGCGACTTTATGTAAGTAAAGAATGCAACTTGATAAAGGAATTGAAACTAAGTTGGATTTTTGCAACGAATCTCTAATATTTATGTTGTAGCCTCAACTCAATACCCTTAACCACATACCTTAATTGGTAAACTTCAGACATGTGCACTGAGCAAGATAACACCTAAATCATACACTTCTTATCCCATTACTTAGGCATATGTGTGCTACAACCATCGTATTTAGGTCACAATGTGATCTAGTTTATGCTAATATGATTTGATAGTTAGAAGCTATGAGCTTTGGGACGAGTTAGGTCACTTTTAGCACTTTTCATAGGGAAACCATCCTATTTTTGCCATATTTTTGTCAAGAACCAGTTGATCCCAATAACTCGAGTTGTTGGGAGAAGGTTCTGCTGGATCTTATACCACACTCTTACACGCCCCCTCAAACGAAAGCCAACCCAAGGGCTTGAAGTTTGCACAGGCCCACCATACCATGTGCTTGAAAGACAACGGTTAATATTGGGGGTCGTGGAGATTCGAACACATGACCTTTTGGTTCCAGGCTCTGATACCATGTCAAGAACCAGTTGATCCCAATAACTCGAGTTGTTGGGAGAAGGTTCTGCTGGATCTTATACCACACTCTTACAATTTTATGCTTGTATGGTGTTTTTATACGATATTCCACAGACAAAATCATTAAGTTCACGCCCACAAACATTTCTCGGGCCAAGGCCTCTATCTCGCGGTCTGGCTTGTTGTGCCCGCGAGTCGAACCGTGAGACCTATTGGGCTCATTGTTGATTGTGTTTCTTGTTCTGAAGTGGAGTTCATGGTCGTAAAATGGGAGGTCATGACCTGAACATTGGTTGTGAAGTTGGCCACGAGTTGTGCCAAATCTTAGGATACGAAGCAAGTATAGCATGCAATCAACCCAAAATAATCGAAGTATGATGATTATTACATTCAAACACCTAAAAAATAGGAGGTAAATAACACTTAGGTGTTATCATGTACATATATAATAAAAAATTATATTTTGCAAATCACAATGAACCATGAAAATAAGGACACACATGTCGATTAAAAAGAAATAGAAAATTTTAAAAATTATGCAATCACATTTATCATATAAAAAAATTGATCTAATTATACAAGTTATCTCCAACCAACCCTATATCCCTATAATCTGATCGAGAATACAGCCAATATCCTGAAAAGTTCCAATCAAAACGTTATTTTAGCCACCCACATACCCCAAAAAAATGAGAAAAAGGATTCAAGGATCCAACAAAGTGAAAAAAAGTAGGGAGCCAGACAAATCAAAACCAACGTTTTTTCACCGATTTCTCATCGTCTCTGCTTCTCCGTCTATAATTTTTTCCAACTCTAGAAAGCTAATGAAAATGCCCTCTCCTCTAAGAGTATTGAAACGGCTACGAGACGACCAAGGCTGGTTCTCTAACTACAAACAAGCCAGCCAGCCAGCCACAACATCGATGATCACAACATCTGTATTATATAATACACATCCATCCACATTTGCAGTTGGCGGCAATCAAAATTACTATATGCCTGCAAGCTTCATGTTTCTTGATACTGTTGCACTCGAAATATTCGGAACAGGAATTCCTGAAAGCGGGATGAATAGTTCCTAGGATTCACAGCCGACATGGACTGCGAATCTTTCCATATCGACTTGAATCCATGCTCGATATGCTTCACCATGCCGTAGTTCTGAAATATGTCGACAATGGCGAAGTAGAGCACCACCTCGCTGTGACCTGGATCCAGAAGCCCTTCATGTTCCGGTGTCGAATGAACTGGGCGTGCTGACATCCCTGTACCCAGTTTGATCTCTTGCCTAGATCGGCGACAATGAAAATAACACATGATTAGTACTATTATATACCTTGTGCATGCCTCGGGCGCGGAGGGTAATAACCAAGATCATTTCATTACCTCTCCGGCATGTCCACTTGAAAGTCTGCAAAATTAAGCTCATAATCCTCCAGGCTGTCACCGTTGGAGCTTAGACCGTCAGTCGAAACCACAGATTTGCCATCCAACGAATGCGTAGGAGAGGAGCAATTCGAGGCAGGTTTCTTGTAGGGCAGGCTACCACAATGTATGGTACCTGTCAATTTGTCATTACATTGTTTGATCAAAGGGCTACATGACTGGTGCTGCTCTCTAACAGCAGCACTCTCTATGCTTTCCAGGATGATAAGAAAAAATTGCATTAGGCTGAAGAAGAAATTACCCTGGCAAGAGTCTTTCAGCGGAACTCCAAGACAAAGACTGTAATCCATTACACCCTCTGTCTCAAGAAACTCACAATCACTCTTGATTTGCCTAGACAAACAACAAACGAGAGATCAATTGCTTTCTTATCACCATAACTATCACTATTCATGGCATAGAAAGGCCGGACCAAGGTAAAGTGGGAACTGAAGAACCATGCTAGGAGGCTAGGTCTCATTCAATCAATACTCACGGATGGTTTAGGTTTTTCGCTTTGTAACATAATACTAGATATGGACTTACGATAAGAGTCTTTCATGGACGTATGGATCCAAGTAGAAACTGAAGTCAAAATCTGGATCCTTGTAGATAACATTCCCATAAAGTCTAGTCTTTTTGACAGGTCGGCCTCTTGATGATCCCTTGAGATCATACACTCTATACATGTTGACGTTGGACGGGATAATATTCTGCAATACGCCAAAGTACACCTGTATAAATGGCCATCTTTAGTTAGAGCATCTTATGGTGGGGAAAGGGAAGAAGGAATCAACATATGCACGAATCAACTTGATTACTCTTTTACCTTGCTACCACCTGCAATTGGTTTCACAACATGAACACCATACAGCGCGCTTAATAAGGAAGCTGGGTTCCTTTTCAGATGGAAGTAGTAGCTTGGGAGCATTTGAATGATTGCCTTGGACAAGGAACAACAAAGAAAACAATCAATATCAGTGACCATAAAGCTAACGAATCAAGAAGCACTGCAGAAAATGAGTTTCTGCAGTGAATATCTCATACCTTAACCTCAGATTTCCGCAAGGTCTTTATGAAAAAGCGGTCATCCCTTGGCAGAGGACCCAAGCAACCAGTTTTCTTCGATGAAATGATCTCCTTCAACGTCTGATCCGTGAAAACAGATTGCATGTATTCATAATTGTCCACATTTTTCAGATCCTGTATGCGTCTGCCCACGTTCATGAAAACAAGAATTGGATATCAGACTCTACATACAAGTTGTGTTCTTCGTTCAATCAGCAGCCAAGAAATCGGGTTGATCAAATAACGAATAACAATCAAAACGAAAAAGCAAGGAGAATTAGGAAACAACCTGAAAACTTCAGAGCAATAATCTTTGAGCTCAAACTCATTACTTGTACCAAAGCGAGGGAGACGCTTATTATCCTGCTTAGCGTACTGGGTTTTGTGCTGTCTCATATCTCTCAGGCCAAACAATGCTCTGCCTATATCTCTCCTTCGCCATCCATGGCCGCCCCCGAAAAGCCTGATCCATGAAAAGAAGCCAAAAGTCCAAAATCAATTCCATCGAAGACAAATAACACAGGCGACGAGAAAACAAGGTTCCAGTATTTTTAGGATCTAGGGTTGAAACAGATAGCAAGAAAACAAGGTCCCAAATCAATTCGGATCTAGGGTTAAAGCAGAAGAGGGGACAGTTCACCTTGAACGGAACCTTGAGGCGTGCTTTATAAATTGGAGAATATGGCAAAGCCAGAACAGATTGGTAATGGCGATCAAGAGCTTTGCATTGCGATATTCTCCAAGGAGGCGTGGCTGGGCTTTCTCTACGTCGTCCGGCGGCGATCGGAAGAATGCGGATGATTTCCCGGGGACGCGAGAAAGAGCGGAGCAGCTACAGCTGCACGCATTTCTGTGATATTTTTGGCTATTTTTCCCCCAACTATTCCCTCTCTGGTTTCTATCTCTTCTTCTTTCTTGGCTCCGGTTGTATTGTGATTGGGAAAGGTAAAATCGGTAAACAGTACACACACCTGGATTGTTGTTTCTTTCTGAAAAGAAGATAAACAATTTTACATATTTTCTCTTTTCAACGTTGAAGCTTTCATATTTCGCGCCACTTTCAGTTATGTAACAATGGAATCCGGTCACCAGGTTCCGTTGAGGTTATTTTGGGTCAGAAATGCCTCTCAGACTCAGACGGCAAAGTTCAGGTGCATGACTTATATTTATATGGCAATTTTAATTAAATCATAAGATATTGGGTTATAACAATAACCGATATTTAATTACTCTTTTAATATTCTTATTTTATTTTTATTTTCTTTTTACCAAAGATAAGATAGTCTAACGGTAAGCTGCCGCAACAGTGAAGGTTTTGAAGTTGCAAATCCCAGGTTCGATCCAAGCGAGGCCTGTTGGTGTTCCCGGATGTATGAGGCTACTTGGAGCAGATTTTTGTAAACTCATCCTCATTTTCATTTTTAATTCAAGAATTATTACTTTGTCCGGAGGAAGTTTCTTATTATCATCCCCATCCTCACAGAGTTTTTGGATATCCAGTGGATAATCCCGCAAATTCGAACTAAACTCAAATTAAAGCTAACGTAATTAAGTTGAAGACTAGAGCTAGAACTTTCAACAAACATTTTACCTCATAAACTTGATTCAATAAAAAAAAATAATGATTTTTTGCGAGATAATTTGAATACTTTGTTAGAATTTTTTGTTGACATATGATATGAATTTGAAATTGTTTATGATTACTGATAAATTCATTCATAAATTAGTGAATTATATATGTCTTTTATGTTATAATGTATAAACGATTCTACCTGTCATAAACCAGTTGATCCCAATAATTCGAGTTGTTGGAAGAGGTTCAATCGTGGATCATATACCGTTTACTAACACTACCAACGATTATCCAATAGTTCTATAACGTTTAACCACTGAACCATCAAACACCAACTTTCTGATTCCACATCTGGTCCGGTTCCTAAAGCATTGCATATAATCTAACAATCTTATGATTACCAATAAGCTAATGATAAGCTATCAATCGATTCACTCATTGAGGTGTTAATTGAGTTGACTCGCTAGCCATACTGTCGAGCTAGATCATAGCTCAAAACGAGTGAGCTCACGAGTTGAACTAAAAAAGCCACTGAGTCAAGCTGACTCACAAGCCATGCGAGCTGAACAAAGGTTAGCTCAAACTCAACTCATTTGTAAATAAGCTGAATGTCAAACAAGCTTTTTCCGAACTAAACTCCGAGCCGCTCATGCCCTACTTGGATCATGTCGCTTATCCGAGAGGAAGGTTATGAGACATTTTATTTTTACCGATGAACCTCGGGCTGAGCCTCACGTGCCACTTTGTGACAGCGGGACCTACTAAATCTAGGGACCACCTGTAGTCTCATATCTCCGAGAACATCAATGCGTCTCACTTGAATCGAATATGGGATCTGCAACTCTCATATCTTCATTATCACGACAGCTTACCGTTAGCCCATCTTACTTTGGTATGCTTTTGAGACATATCAACGATGCAATTAATTTAAGGTGGAAATCTCTAGAAAGCCACGCCGCTTATGCGAGAGGAAGGTTATGCATAAACGGCAGAACCCCATAAGCAACAAACAATGACAACCCGCCTGTAGTAGCACGCCACGTCACGAAAAGCCCGTCATCGAATTTCTACAGCACGGACGATGCCACGCTGGCGCCAATCATCGACGTCCGATCTAAACAGCAACCAGTAATGACGAAATCGGACGATTCATAGTGCGCCACGCAAGCAAACAATCGCGGAGGTAAGCGAACTTTCGGCCGACTCTCTCTTCTTTGCTTTCCCTTCTGCTATAAGACACTTCCCCGTCCTCTGCCCTTCCATTCTCTCCCTCGCTGATTCAAACCGAAGCTCGAAAGAAGGGAATTAGGTAACACACAGAGAGAAAAATGGAGGGTTACACTCGACAGATCTGGTTGGCAGTGGCGACGTTGACCTTGCTGGCTGTATCAGCTGTGGCGGACGACGTCCTCGTGTTAAGCGAAGACAACTTCGAGAAGGAAGTCGGCCAGGACAAAGGCGCTCTGGTCGAGTTCTACGCTCCCTGGTTAGTAGCGATCTCTTGTTCTCGGACTCTTTAGGTTCAAGGTTTTGGTGCGATCTAGGATTCCGTAGGAATAGGGAATGATCGGATTTCGAACCGTTTGAGATTTTGGCATGCTGCTAGTTTATCTTTGATCTGTTCGATGTTAGCGCTGGTTTTTGCTTGAGGTTTCGATGGTGGATCAGTTGTGAGGCTGAATCTATGAAACCGATGTTTGCTGTGTGCTGATGCGAGCGGTGGATTGCAGTGTCGCGATGAGAGAAGAAGATGCGAAGCGATCGTATTAGATGAAACAGAAATGTGTTATTCGTTTATGAATTTTTCTGCGATTGCTTATTTAAGTGGTGATTGCCTGTGCGGATGATTTGTAGAATTTAAGTTGTCGAGATCGACTAATGAGTGTTTTGATTTACTTATCGTGGCAGGTGTGGCCACTGTAAAAAACTTGCTCCCGAGTATGAGAAGCTTGGAGCGAGCTTTAAGAAGGCGAAGTCTGTTTTGATCGCCAAGGTTTTGCACTGTTTCTACTATCATTTGTACTTTTGGATTGGTGTGAGTGTTGGGTTACTTAAAAGAGTTGTGATTTGTTGTGCCTAAGGTGGACTGTGATGAACACAAGAGTCTCTGTTCCAAGTATGGGGTTTCTGGATACCCAACTCTCCAATGGTTCCCCAAAGGGTCTCTGGAACCCAAAAAGTGAGGATCATTTTTAACTCTTTGCCTTGCCTAAAATGTCTGTAAACTGCAATGTTGATTTTCCTCTCTGTGCTTCATCACGCTGTACAATGTCTAATTTTAGTTTACCCAGGTATGAAGGACCGCGTACTGCTGAAGCCCTTGCTGAGTATGTGAATTCTGAAGGAGGTAATCATCATTCTTGTGAACTCGTGCTGAATATTCTTTTTAGTTTCTCTTCTAGACCTATCTGATATCTACTGTGATCTGTTGACATGGGAATTTGGAAGAAGAGAAGATATGACGATTTTAGGAATTTTGCATCATAACTTTTTTGTTTGTGCTTTTGTTAGTCCTCTGGTATTTGTTGTTTGGTCTGTGGTTAAGCGCATTTGAAAGTGGTCTCTTTTCCTTTATTAATTATTCTCAGCGCAGCTTTAAGGGTATGGTCTTGATTAATGTAGTTGAAATCACGCTTTGATAATGAGATATGTGCTCTTGTTTTTCATTCTTCGCTATCCGTGGTACTATAGGCACTCAGAATGTCCCAGGGTTGGCTCTGGAACTCTAGTTTCCTTTTGGGTTGTATATCTTATTGTGATTCTTGAAGTTTAGATGTTCCTTTCCGCCATGGTATTGTCTGTTTTCTTTTAAAGTGGGCATTGTTTAACAGTTATAGAAAACGTGATGGAGTACCTTTTTTTCCTACAGGAACCAATGTGAAGCTAGCTATTCCCCCATCTAATGTGGTGGTATTATCAACAGAGAACTTTGATGAGATTGTCTTGGATGAATCTAAAGATGTCTTGGTTGAGTTTTATGCTCCTTGGTAAACATTTGTGAATCAATACTCTTCACTCATAGTTTTTGGCTTGAATAACCGACTCCAGCTTATAATTCCTCATTTCCTTCGATTCCGTTCCGTTCCATTCCTTACGTTCTGTTTCTGACTGTTGCCTCTGTTAGGTGTGGTCACTGCAAGAATCTTGCTCCTGTACGTGCCTTCAATTTCTTCACTTAGTTCCATTATAAATAAATGCATTCATGGGCATACATAACTACCATCACAGATGATGAGAGGGATTCAGTTGTGATTCATTTCTATTACGGGTACTCACCTGCCTTCCTTGATTGTTTTATTGTGGCAGACCTATGAAAAAGTAGCAACTGCTTTCAAATCGGAGGGTGAGGTTGTTATTGCCAATCTTGATGCTGACAAGTACAAGGATTATGCTGAGAAGTAAGAGCATTATTAATGATTGTGTGACAGCTGCTCTTCATATCAATAGCATATGAATATAACAGCACATCCTTCGCTTATCTGCAGGTACGGAGTAAGTGGGTACCCTACATTGAAATTCTTCCCGAAGGGAAATAAGGCCGGAGAAGATTATGATGGCGGAAGAGACTTGGAGGACTTTGTTACTTTCATCAATGAAAAGTGTGGTACCAGTCGTGATGCAAATGGGCAACTTACCTCCAAAGTTAGTTATTATCAGGGACTGACTACTTTGATTATATTGCTCTCTCTTGCTGGCTAACTGATCAGTTATTTGCATTTGTTTGATAGGCTGGTATAGTTGAAAGTCTGGATGCCTTGGTGAAAGAATTTATTGCTGCTGGTGGTGACGAGAAGAAAGCAATCTATTCCCGACTTGAAGAAGAAGTTGCCAAACTAAACGGTTCGCCTGCAAGGTACCCATGCATTTGTAGTATTCTCAGCTGGAATTTCTTACATTTACATGCCAAATGTTTCGGCTTTACTCAGTGACTAACTTATCTGGAAAAAATCCAAAACTACCACTGTTTTAAAAAAAAATTACAAAAATACCACCCACTCCATAAAATTTCCAAAAATACCACCCTTAATTTAAAACCGCCCTTCTAAGGAGCGGTTTACATAAAAACCGCGCCCCCAGGCGGCGGTTAAACCTAAAAACGCGCCCCCAAGGCGCGGTTTGACCATGCATGGCTGTCAAACCGCTTTGCCAGGTGGCGGTGCATCAAACCGCTCGTCCGAGGAGCGATCTGACGGCTAAAATGGCTGCCAAGTAAGCGATCCGCGTCGCCCCACATAAACCGCTCCCCCGAGGCGCGGTTTGACCATCTGCGTCTGAATCTGGACCGGAATCATCAGCACCTTCCAGCGGATCGGAGCTGTCTGCACTAACTTCGCCTTCCTCTTCTTCAACCTCATGGTCACTAACTGGACTTGGATTGACCTCTTCTTCCATCTGATTTTCAGCATGAAAGGCACCTTGACCTCCACTAGCTCCGTAATGGTAGTTGTGGTAACTAACACCGCTTTGATAGAAGTTGTACTCGGGTGGGTACTGGTAGACTGCTTGTTGGTTGTAATCCGCCTGTTGAGCTTCTTGTTCATAGGAATGGAAGGATTGATGACTTCCTCCAGTTCCATGATGATACTCCTGACTCCAACTCGAGGTTTGGAAATCCTGGTGGGGAGTATCTTCGTATAATACACTCCCACCGTGGATACCAGATGTTTGGCCATCTCCAGAATGACCTACACTGCCTTCGACGGCCTCGGTGTAAACGAACATCTCCGCTTGCTTAATTGTATTGGTGGTCAAAAATTGGACCATGGCATCAACGTCCTCCTGAGTGTTAAGGAGGAATTCCTCATGCCACAGGGACCCGTGATGTCTGTTTGGATATCGATACACCATTCGATCAACTCTTCTACTGCCATCCATGCAGGTAATCTGAGTGCACTGACGGTGGAGCTCTTCAAGCATCGGTCTCGTACGGACCTTCATTTTATGAAAATTGCCACCGACGTAACTTACACCCTTTTCGGTCTCTTCCGTGTAACCATTCCACCGCAACCCAAGCGTGAACCTTTGGAATGCCATCTGCAATGAAAAGTAACACAAGTTACTAACATAACAACACAAAGAAAAATGAAAAGTAATTCAAATTACTAACATAAAATCACAAATGACAATGAAAAGTAACACAAGTTACTAACATAAAAATTATTTTGTTAATCGTATTGATTATTTTCAATAATTTAAAGCAATACAAGTACACTCGTAAGACTCTTAGGAGAGGTATACATCTCCTTAGAAACACAGTCTTTTTGACAGAAAAAGGGGGGATCCGAGGATCGCTTAGAACCCGATTTTCCCAGGTCATGGGGGGATCATGATGATCGCTTAAGTCCCCATTTCCTTAGACATGCATTTCTTTATAAAGAGTCTCAATAAGTGTTGTATTGTATTGATTTAAACTATTGAAAATAATCAATACGATTAACAATTATGTAAATTATTGTACAACAAATATACATTATCTAATAAACAAAGGACAATGAAAAGTAATTCAAATTACTAACATAAAATCACAAATGACAATGAAAAGTAATTAAGTTACTAACATAACATCATAAAGGACAATCAAACGTAATTAAGTTACTAACATAAAATCACAAAGACAATGAAAAGTAATTACGAAACAAACTTACGAATTAACGTTAATCGCAAAAACTAAATAATTTAAAGGTGCAAAGCTGAAATTTGAGGATTTTTATGTGAATTGAGGAAGGAAGTGTGAAGAATTGTGTTCTCCGAAACAGCCTTTTATAGGCAAATTTTGCACCAAAACCGCTTGGGGGGGGAGCGGTTTTGGGTCTGCCATGCAGCCCTACCCCTGCATGCCGACATGTCGGATGTCGGGTGACCAGGCACAAACCGCGCCCCAGAGGAGCGGTTTGTGTCCTGACAATGTAAACCGCCCCTTCCCCAGGCGGTTTGCATGCCGACAATAAAACGCTCCCCCTACCAGCGTTTTCTGGTAGGGTTTACCCTATAACCGCGCCTCGCACAAGCGGTTTAGTCCAGGAAATGAAAACGCTCCTCCGAGGAGCGGTTAGAATGAAAAACGCCTCTTAGAGGCGCGGTTTCATTGAAAACCGCTCAACAGGGGGGCGGTTTTAAATTAAGGGTGGTATTTTTGGAAATTCTTTGGAGCGAGTGGTATTTTTGTAATTTTTTTTTTAAACAGTGGTAGTTTTGGATTTTTTCCAACTTATCTGGGTGAATAATTTTTTATGACAATCATTTTTCATACTAGATATGGGAAAATTTACCTGAAAGCTGCTAAGAACAGTATGGAGAAAGGTGCTGAATATCCAAAGAAAGAAATTGAGAGGCTGCAGCGAATGCTTGAAAAGGTATTTTACTTGATGTGTCGACTTCATAGATTGCCATTGTCTGTTAACATGAAACCGATGAACTAATGTGCCCCACCTTATCTTTTTGTGGTTGCTGCAGTCAATTAGCCCAACTAAAGCTGATGAGTTCACCCTCAAGAAGAACATCCTCGTAGCATTTGCTTGATCTAGTGGGTTCCCTTTGTATTTCACACCTCAGAAGATTTGCAAATTCGTAGCTTGACTGATTCCGGGTTTGCCCTGCAGTCTTTAAGACACTTGATACGATAATAGATCGAGGTCGTGGTGAAAGCAAAGTACTGTAGGTCTCGACTTAATCTAGCATGCGAACTTAGAGAGCTCTTGTTTTTTCTTTGGAGTGTTCAGATACATTGAGTTACAGTTTCTCCTGTATCGTAGCTTTCTTTTCTTCATATATTCAGCAGGAATTTTGAGGATGAAATACCGTCTTATAATAGGAGCTTTCAGCCAGTGGCGAGTGCTCCACTGATCGTCTACTTTTTTCCTGCCCCTTGCCCTTCTTTTCTTTCTACGAAGTGACTTTTGTGCCCTTGAACATTACGTTGCAGAAGAGCTCTGTTTATGATTTCAGCTCTGTTTGCTTAAGAACACGCGTTGTAAAAAACTCTAAGTTACATACACAGACAATCGGAAAGCCTAGGATTTGGCTGAATCCATCGCCATTGACAGAACCTAAAGAGCAAGTTAGCATCTAGGCACATCTGCTTTCACTTCATCGTTGGCATGTGATTCAGACTCGCTACTAAGCTCAGGTGCCGAGATTTTCATGGGAGAACAATCCTCAATATGATATTCCCTCTCGTCTTCAACCATGGGCTTCATGTAAGAACATGGCCTCTCCTCGCTCTCTATGTTCGGTGCGTGAAGCTCTTGTCCTGACGCGAACGGCAGTTCGTCGGATGATGGTCCAGGTGGTTGTGTTCTCATCTGCACCGACCGCAGCAGGGCAGCCCTCCTCAAGTCAGCCGAGTGACAAATGTCGCTTGGGGAGGATGGGAAACGGCCCTCGGAGTCTGAACCTCGCGGCTGCCTCAGCTGGGTGCTCGCTATGCAGGTGTGCGGAATGGGAGAAGCAGCACAATAGAAACCTCTTTGGTATCGATATGGAGATACTGGACTGGTTGGAATGCTTTCAGGCTGGGATGAGCTGCAAGCGTTGTTTGCTGAAGTCGTCTCACTGCAGAATCTGTAATCGTCCGAATCTTCTGACATTGGGGAGTACTGCTGCAATGGCATTTCGTCCCTGAAACAATGAATTTTGAGAGAAACGTTGAAGAATCCCCAGACAAACTGCACACTACCAGGATATGGGAAAGTTTACTTTAGAACAAGTTTATTACTAGAAGAAGAAGAAAAAAAACAGATCATTCATATAGCCATGGAAAGCAAACATGTTCGATAGGGGGCGAGAGATGCTCAGAAGATAAAATGCGGTAAAGCGGACCACATGATGACCTTTCCCTATAATGTAACAGGTGAATACGAACATTTATCTGAAGTATTAGAAACACAAAGTAGATCACTATACTGCTGGGCTTCAGTTGCAAAGTATGTCCGTTTTCAGTTGAAAGTGACTGCTGAGTTCCGCATGAAAATGGTCGAGGGAAAAGACACCTATTGCTATACAGCAGACATCAAAACATAGCGGCTACCACCCAAGAAGTACTGAGCACTTGGAACAATGGATCGCAGAAACCTAGTTTGCAATTCAGAGAAAATAATCACAACGCTCAAAGCAGTGCTGGTGTAACAATACAGATGAACTACAAAATGGGAAGGCGGAGCAATGGAAGCCTGTTTGTGTTCACGTGGACTTGGCAACTAGCACTTAGTTTCGTCATGGTGCTTAACTGACAAGACATACCAACACGACGCTGTGAAATGAGATACTGCGTAGTCTGAGTGAGCAACTACGAGAATCATATGAAAGTTCCCTAATGTAGCCTCAACCTTCATCGGTATGTCAAACTGCTTCAGAATGAGCAAACTAAAGATCAACGAGTTTCCAGAGGCGACCTGAACTTACGCTGGCCAAGGATGTGCATACACACTACCACATCAAAATCACCACAATATGAAACTACTCTCCAACCCATGTATATTGCTCCACTGGCAGCTCTTATCCGCAGTCCACCGTTCACATATATAATGATGGAAGGTTACTCCTCAAAAGCTGAGACCCAACAGATCTTGGATCAATACTCGAAAGCCAACCGGGATAAAACATTGCAACCACTCCACGGGCGAAAGTTCGCATTCAGAGAAATCGTCTACCAGATTCGTTACTCAGCCCATCAAGTTTAGGGATTCTTTTAACAGTAGAATGAACGATGATTCCATGAATGTGCAACTCTGGCTCACGCCAACAAAACAGTAGAGGAATGGCATAACAATAGAGAGAGCTCACCTAAAGTAATAAGGGCTTTCAGACCTCCCTGGAGAGTCCATAAGATTATCAGTCAATGAGTCCCCGACCGTCAATCCATTCAAGCTAGACGCCATCATCTGCCCAAATTGAACTCACAAAAACTAAGTTCCTCAACACTGAAACCAAAACCAGGCAAAAGATTCTTCCGTACACGAAAACGGGCATTGCGGGAAAACAACAAACAGCTGCAAACTTCGGGGTTTTGAAGAAGAAAGAGGGGAACGATACCTCGCTCAGATAACGCTTGTGAGAGTGAAGATTGTCGAGGTAGACCTCATCTTCACGATCTCGGCTTCGCTTCCCATTGGAAGACGGCGATGGTGAATTCGGATCCGACCCCATTTCCCGACTTTCGCTCTTTTATATCATCAAAATGGGGAAATTCTCCGAAGCCCGGGAAATGGAAGAAGCAACGAATTCCCAATCGCTAGAACAGCTGAAAGTTTCCTAGGCGAGCTCACAGGTGCAAAATTTGGGAGGTAGGATCATCAGTTCCAGAAGGTGAGAAAGCAGAAGCTCGCCGTCTTCGCTTTTGTCTTCGGCCGAAGTGATGCGACATGGGAACCTGTGTTACAGAGAAAATCGAATAACCGATTATTATTATTAGTATTATTCTTGATTTTGACCCAACACTACTTTACCAAAATATATATTCTTATCTTATTATTGAAATTGAATGGTAAACTTTAAATAATTCAAAATAAAGTAGAAACATGAGATATTAAACAACAATGAAAACATGAATTAGCATAATTGTCATGTCGATGGCATGTAGGTCATCTTGTACATGTGCCACGATCTGGTTCATGGCCTAGCATATCTCGACCATGATCTGTTCCTTCTGCATGCAATCTCAAAGTTGATTTCATCTCTACACTTCGGTCCTCCATTCTTCGTCATGTGCGTTGAATGCACACATTGTCACCTAATAACACACATGCAAATGCGAGTAAGCAAAACTAGGCTACAGTGTGGGTTGAAACGCTCTTTAATGCTCAAAATAACATAAAAAACACTTAAGATTAAGAACATGAATAACACTTATTTGGGTGTTACCAAATCCCCACACACTTAGGCGTTTGGTTACCAAGTAAACATGTGATTGACACATGCAACTTGAAGCTCCAATACCTCTCCCTTCGATGTGTTTTGTTGGAGTTGGGTCCCAGATGACTAGAGATGTCTCAATCTTCCATGTTTCTGCTCGGGCCACTTGTAAAATCGTCAACCAAGCGTCAACCAATTGACCTACAACTTAGAATCAAGCTTCGCACTAAAACAAAGCTACTACACATTCGCTAGAGAAACATTTGAACCAATATACGTCAATAAATCAAGCAACAACATTTCATTTCAAAACATCTCATGCATTTCGCTCTTTATTATTAATCAAGAAGGAGAATCTAGGTTGATTCAAAGCATGCAATCACATAGTAAGCATTTGGGCTTTCTTGGAACCCTCTTGAAAAGAAAAATTAGAGCAATATCTGAGGTTTCAAGCAAGTTGCTATTACACCAAACAACCACCATACACAAATTCTCATTCTCATTCTCATACATAATCATAAAAGCATTCATTCATCATCATAGAGAAGCAATCAACCAAATGATGACATCATTAAGGGACGGTTAAAAATATGCAAGGAATATCCCCTCATACTTAAGAGACACATTTGTCCTTAATCCGAGAGATTAAGTCAGAGTTCACGAGGTCACCATTGGGTGAGTTGTTGGTGGGGTTGTTAAACTGAGTAACTGCATATACACATTCGTTAAACTCGGTTACTTGGCTAACCAAAAAGCCTTCCAAGAGCCTCGGTTACCGGTGTCGGTTGATTATAATGGGCTTGGCCGATAACCAAGCAGTTGTCGATAAATAACCGATCACTGATCGTGCCCCGCACTAACCGCCACGACTTAGACACACAAGCATTAATGGGGAACGATGTCGTTCTCGCTCCACTCCCACTCCCACTCCCACATTGTCACTTCCAATTCTACCCAAAAAACATAGGGACAAAAACATATTGATAAATGACGACTCTAATCTTAATACTCCACGAAAGATATACACAATTGTATTCAAATTGTATCAAAACAATAATAAAAGCGAATGAGTAAAATAATAATAAAGCGAATGAGAGAAAAACCCAATAAAATAAAGGCCAAAATATAAATACCCCCAACCGCGAGCTTTTTAAGTAGTCACTAACTAGTCCGCTCTCCCTCCCGGCTTTTAGGTTTGTGAAGGACTCAAGGTTCAAAGGCCACCCAACCCTCGGGTCTTCTGAGACATATACACAAACAGTCGGAGTGCATTCTATTCTCGCGCCGGAAAGGGAGGGCAAGAGCTTGAAAGAAGCGATAATGAAGTACGTGCTGGTGACCGGTGGAGTGGTGAGTGGACTTGGCAAGGGCGTCACAGCTAGCAGCATAGGCGTCGTCCTCAAAGCTTGCGGCCTGCGTGTCACCTCCATCAAAATAGGTTCTTGGTTTTGCACTTGTTATGTTACGCCTTCCTGTTTGATAGTTTGGTACCTTCAGTTTTCGAGTGTGAGCAATGGGTTCTGGTCTTTAGGGCTTGGCTAGAATTGTTCGCTGCTTTTCAACTCTGCTCGTTTTTTGCCTGTAAATTTTCACTTTGGTAGGGGGGGTTTTCCACTGGTTCATCGATCATTTGCGAGGGCTGCTGCTTATGGATTAAAAATTTCATGTTTCTATGTCCTGCAGACCCTTACTTGAATACTGATGCTGGTACCATGTCCCCTTTTGAACACGGGGAGGTTTTTGTTCTTGATGACGGGGGAGAGGTTTGTCTCATCCAGCTTCTGTTTGTTCTTTTGGCGCTCAACTTTCTGTTCAAGCCCTTTTCTGATAGTGTCCTTGGATGTTTACACTTATTGAACAGTTGTCTTGATCATTATATTAACAGGTTTGTACCTTGGTTTCTCTTAAAAGGTTGATTTAGATTTGGGCAACTATGAGCGTTTCCTCGATGTCACACTTACAAAAGACAATAATATTACGACTGGAAAGATATTTCAGGTGCGTGGATTTTCAAATGCCTGCAGAGTTCTTTCTATTCCCTGGTCTCATAAGCTATCCAATATGACCAAACGCTTTCTTTTGATTGTATTCAGTCTGTCATTGAGAAGGAAAGGAAAGGCGATTATCTTGGAAAGACTGTTCAGGTGATACTTCTTTCTTGTCAGGGTACTTAGCTCTGTCCTGAACGTATTGGTTTTAAAACTTTATTCATGCTTGGACCCTGAGTTCCCAGGTGGTTCCTCACATTACGGATGCCATTAAGAACTGGATCGTGTCAGTTGCTCAAATTCCCGTAGATGGTGCGGAAGATCCCGCTGATGTCTGTGTCATAGAGTTGGGAGGAACTGTGGGTAAGCCTTGGGAAAGACAATCTCTCGCTGCTGTATGATGTTAAACAGTGAAACTTACTCCGTTGTTTGTTATGATGACAGGTGACATTGAATCGATGCCATTCATCGAGGCTTTGAGACAACTATCCTTTTCTGTTGGTATATTAAGTGCTTTATTTTCATGGAATGCTGTAAATGCTCCCCAATGTTGCATTTTCATGGATCTCAGAGTTCAAGTTTTACTTCCTATGCATAGGTGTCAGAATGTGATTGCACAGAGCTAGTTGAGTTATAGTTGAACATGATTACTTCTTTAAGAAGCTATTTATGATGATCTCTATTTCACGTCATCCATTGCAGGACAAGACCACTTTTGTCTCATTCATGTGAGCTTGATACCTGTACTTGGTGTTGTTGGAGAGCAAGTAATGTTCCTATGACATCCTAATGTGTCACATTGAGTAGGATCTTTGTGATTAGCTGTGGCAATGAATTTGGCTTCTCTGTGCATGCAGAAGACGAAGCCTACACAACATAGTGTGCGGGAACTCAGAGCATTAGGCTTGACTCCTCATCTATTGGCATGCCGCTCAGCTCAGGTTTTTTCCTTCTCTACTTGAAGCCATGATGGCCTTGTCATTCTAAGAGAAAGTTCTTGCTCATTATTGCCGAGAAAAGAGAACCATTCAATCATATAACTTTGATCCTTATCAAACCAGTACACTCACACATATCTTCTTTTGCAGCCTTTGCTGCAGAGTACTAAGGAGAAACTATCTCAGTTTTGCCATGTTCCGGTAAATTTGTGAACCATGACTTATAGCCTCTTTGATCATAGAGCCTTTCTTACCTGGTTGACTAAATGCCTCCACCTGTTCTTCAGGAAGCTAATATTCTTAATATCCATGACGTCCCAAATATTTGGCACGTTCCTCTGCTACTTATGGTGAGTGCAATATAAGTCTTTGCTACTGTCAGAGTTTGACAATTTGAGATATCAAACTGATATTTGATTCTATTAATATTTTTTTAACAGAATCAAAATGCTCATCATGCGATCCTTAAACAGCTAAACTTAGTGAGGTGATTATTTTCCTGTAATTGTAGTATGATACCTGAACATTGAAATGTATGCTGTAATCTATCTCAGCCTTGTGCTTCTATTTTTTTAATACTTTTCCCTCCCTTAGCGTTATGAGAGTTTAATTAATGATGCAAGTGTACCCTTTGTTGAGTATGTAAGTGCTGTTGTTCTACAGCTGTTTTCAGTTTACTTTTTGGCCTGTATTTGACTTTAAGTGCAACATGACACTCCAGTCGGGAAATTACTGCTGAAAGTTGCTTATATTAAATATTGATAATTTTCTTTTAGTGCTGCAATGCCTGCTGATTTACGAGATTGGACCGAGATGGCAGAGACATATGATAATTTAAAAAATTCTGTGAGTACTACTATCAGATAGTATGATTATTCTGTGTGTTTCCTCTTTACTTCATCTGGAGTTCAGGACATTTTTTCTGTTGCAGGTGAGGATTGCACTGGTGGGGAAGTATGTTGGTCTAACAGATTCATACCTTTCTGTTGTGAAGGTGTGTCACCTAAGCTGGGTTTGAACTTACCAACAAATATACTTGCGTCAGTAAATCAAGGATGTTGAATAATAAGATTGTCTCTAGCTTTTCACAATTAGGTGAAGAGATGTGGGACATATGAACTTAAAGTGGGTGGCATTCAACCTTTCTATTGCTTTTGATGCTGTGTCAGATTATTTTTTCCGAGAAAATAAATAACTCATGCGGATTTATGTTGCATCTCAACTAGGAAATCTTACAGAAAATATATCTATGTCACGTTCTTAGGATCAATTATATTTCATCAATGAACTTACTGCCCTGACATGTTGTGGCTTATTTGAGAACTCTTGTGTTAGCAATTGTGGTGGGCCTAACTTTCTATAACAGTGTAAGTTCTGTGCCTTCCTTGCAGGCCCTTCTTCATGCTTGCATTGCGTGTTCATTGAAACCATCAATTGATTGGGTTGCAGCTTCTGATCTTGAGGATGAGAGTGCAAAATTGGTATTGGATGGCTGCTAATCGCTGTTTCAGTCCTTGTTTTTGGTTTTGATTTGCTTACAGGTCAATCTCTCTTGCTAATGTTTCTGACTTTGTCCAGACACCAGAAGCTCATGCTGTTGCATGGGATACATTGAGGGTGAGGTTTCATAGCACAATCTAGATGGTTTTAATTGTGTGGCTTTGTTCTTCTCTTCATGTATTTCTAGCTTGTTAAAACCTGTGATTTTTGTTTCATTGGTTACTGATTCCTTCAGGAAATGTTTCTAACTGATGTTTATGCAGAATGCATCATGCGTCTTAGTCCCTGGAGGTTTTGGAGATCGTGGTGTGAGTGGGATGATATTGGCTGCCAAGTATGCTAGAGAGAACAACATTCCATATCTTGGAATTTGTTTAGGCATGCAGATTTCCGTGATTGAATTTGCTCGATCGGTATGTGAATCATAAGTTGAATGTGCAGTTGGTATCTTATGTTCCCGATTGCCATTCTAATTATCTGTTTAGGTTTTGGGACTGGAAGGGGCAAATAGCATGGAGTTCAACCAGGAGACACCTGATCCTGTTGTGATTTTCATGCCTGAGGTACTGATTTGCTATAACATTACCAACACTCCCATGCCATGTTAATGGAAGATCTTTATTTTTTTTGGCTTATTGTTTGATATAAATATAGGGTTCAAGAACACATATGGGAAGCACAATGCGGTTAGGTTCTCGAAGGACACTTTTCCAGACGTCTGATTGCATCGCTGCAAAACTGTATGTGCTTCTTTACCCTGTGATTTGCATATTTAAGAAAGTTTGTGGTTTCATGCTTGCATGCTTGCAACTGTTTAATTACTCTCTGTGTGCTTCTGGTTGAGCTTTGTGGGGAGGGAGGGTAAGGAAGGTACACTAAAGTTTGAAGCAAAGTGCTCATTAAATGTTATCGTCTAAATCTTGCCGAATTTGGCTACCTCTTGTTTTATGCTTATTTCATATACATGGAGACATTATAAATGAGATACAGTGGAGAAGTGTATATGGCTGATTGCACAATGCCCTGTTTTCCTTCCCCCAACTCATTCTTAGGTATGACAATCCTCAGCATGTTGATGAACGCCATCGACACAGATACGAGGTTAGTTAAATAGTGAAAACTTGTGGGAGAACCATTTAAACTGTGAAGGGTCTAAGCACTTTCCATGTTTGTGTGCAGGTAAACCCGGAGTTCATTGAAGCTCTAGAAAATGGCGGGCTGAAGTTTGTAGGAAAGGATGAAACTGGAAAGAGGATGGAGGTCGCTGTTCTCTCTATTATTTTCTATTATTTACTAAATATGTCTTTTGAGTCCTGGCAAAGTTTATTTCTTTGGCTGTGGTTAATTTTTAACTTTTCAGCTGGAAGAACAAACCCAACTTTTCATAAGCTCGTCAAATGGACTTAACTAATCTTGGCTTTTTCTGCAGATTTTGGAGCTTCCAAGTCATCCATATTACGTAGGTGTGCAATTTCATCCTGAGTTCAAATCACGACCTAGACGACCATCAGCTTTGTTTCTGGGTACGTACTGAATTGCATCCTCCGAATCTGATTGTGTTATCTTTTTCTGAACAAAGAATTAGCCCTCATCTGGTTCAGAAACTTGAGGATGAGTTTATAGTTTACTTAGGATACCATGTTCACGCTTCTGTTTATGTGGAGTAATAACCAAATAAGACTAATGTATCCGTCTTCAATTATTCTACCGTTGTTTATTCCGTTGCCTTGGCAGGTCTCATATTAGCAGCAACTGGACAGCTGGAAGAGCACATAAAAAAGTAGTTGGCAGAATGGAAACTGACTATGCTTGAACCTTACAAAACAGTCTTAGTGAGAAGAAGGTTCTTGTAGTTTTTGGGGGAACTCATTGGACAGTGACTTGTGGTTTGCGTTTGATTTCTTTTTCCCGTTCCTTGGCTGAGAAGTTACATAAATTGTTACCAGTGGAAGGTTTTCGTAGTACAGTGCAGGCAGAAGTCATAGTTAGAGTGCCTGCTATACAGTACTAAATGATTTTGAATGGTGTCGGCTTCGTTATTTGGATTGATCACCATCTCATTGTTACGGGATGTCTGTCAGCGAATGCAACCAAGTTCGATCTGTAGTTGCTTTTGCCAAGCCTTCAGTGCTATGATGTGTTTATATCTCGCTAGGCTGTCTATTGATATCGATGGAGGCATGGAGCAACTTTGACGTAGACTCGATGATGCTGCGTTTCTACAATGAATCGCTTCCTCGTTTCTACAATGATCTCTGTTGTTTGCTATTGGCATTTGGTTGATGCGAGGTTGAACATTGCACTTACTCATTTAGTTCATTTATGGTTCAGTAAGCAGAGTTCAAAATCGAAACAGGAACTATGAGAATGTAAAGTAATGTATTGATTGATTGAAGCCTCCGGTAATTTACAAAATGCCGTATGCATCTCATCAGTCTTCTACACAAGGACAGTATTCGAACCGAGCCAAAAGAAAAGAGAGGATAAGGGAAAAGAAGCAAAAAATTCCAGCCAGAAGCAACATTCATTTCTTGTGGTACTCTAGGTATGAAACCTGTCTCTGAAGCTTCATTTGTTCATAGAACTGAGCTATGAACTTGTCAGCTCTGGAGTCTATCCCTTCTGCTTCTTCCTCCACCGATGAGCAATCATCGTCGGAATATTGCTCTTCGTCGTAGGCTTCTTCATCATCAACAACAACAATGTCGTCGCTGCACCTGCTAATCTCCCTTCCACTTGTGCAAGGCTCGTCGTCGTAGAAAGCGCCATTTTCATAACCATCGACATTGCAGTCCTCGAAGTCGGCCTGGTTCGGAGTAATGCAAGGAATGATGAAGCGCATGGATGCAGGGCGGTGCATCTTGACCTGGAACAGAGGAGTCTTGTCGAAAGAGAGCTCCCTTTCGCCGTAGAAGCCAATTCGGGGGCCAGAGGAAGAAGAAGAAGAAGCGGGCGCCATGCTCTTGATGAACTTGGGGACCAGACGGAGATCCATCACCAGCCGTCTCTTGAAGACGCCGCCTTTTCGCGCCCAGAGCAATGCCAGGCGGAGGATGTTCCATGCCCGGCGGCTCACATTGCTCTGTTTCTTCGCCATTTTTGGTCACCACGATTGTTTTGCAAAGTGCTTCTGAAAGTCGTGGGTGGAGTGATAAGCTGTCTGATGGGAGCTGCCTTGTAGAGAAAATGGGTTTCTGCTTGTAGATATATAGACATGGTGGGTAATCATTATCACGCGGTGCGGGTTCGAGGAAAGTTAGCTGGGGGAAACGGCGAAATAGAGAAAGAAAAACAAAGGAAAAGTTTGGGGGGTTTTCGGCTGTGGAAAACGAGACAGAGTAGACGTTACTTTGTTTTTTCTTCTTCTCTGCTGTGTTGGTTGTTCGGGGAAACGGCTGGAAAAAAGTAAGCGCGGGTTGGGCGGTGGGGGAAGCCTCGCTGGAAAATACGACACCGGCTGTACGCGGGCTGTCCTCGCTAACTTCCTTCATTTGCCCCATCTCATTATTAAGTATTAACTCACCCCCAATGACAACATATTAGGAGTATGAACCAATATAGTGAACGAGTTGCATTTTAATGGTTTAACCCGTATTAAATCGTTAAAAGGTTCTCATCTTCTCATTCTTCTCGGTATCACCTATCACCTGTCGCTTCACTTTAGTCTTTTCTCATTTCAATATTTTTCCATCTTCGCCTCTTACTACACCAGTACACCCCCAATCTCTCATCGCAACATTTTCCCCGTCTTCTCTGTAGACTCATGCGTGTGGGTTGTCCGAGAAGGGAGCATCGTGTAAGGAAGTCTGCCGTGGGGGTTGTTGGAGCGCCTATTCTCTGCTTGTCTTCCATGGGTTGTCGGTCCGAGGTGGTGAGGACTAGGAAGTTTTGGAATAGCGGAAACCTTTCGTCCTGTCTGTGGTTTCCAGCTGAACTTCACTCTACGCAAGATGAACCTCAATTGTATTAATATTTTATGACCGCCAGAGAGAATCAAAAAATCCGTCGGGCGGTTCGAGCGGCTCGTGCGGATAATCGTTTTGACCGCTCACAGGCCAACCGTTCTAAACCTTTTTAAGGGTTCCGAGTTGAGCTGGCAGATGATTGTTGGTGTTACCGGTCCAACTGATTGGCCCAGTTTGATTTTAATAACACTGCCTCGAATGATTATGGATTTATTTGTTTTCCACAATTTTTTTTACTGATAATTGTTTTCTTTGTGTTGATGTGGCATCCTCATCATATAAACAGTGAGTCACTAATGTATAAAGATGTTGATCGTACAATTTGGCGTTCAATCTAAGCATCAAGTTACCCGATCAAGTTGTAGACTATGGTCATATTTACATGGTCCGAATACCAGGATCGTATTTCTCTAGGGGCTCTCACAATCACTTACTCATTTGGTGAGGGATGAGTTTTATATAAAACGCGATTGTGAATGTTAAGGTGACTCTGGGGTTGAAATTCCCCTTGGTTTTACAAAACTAAAAGGAAAAGGCAATGCGGAAAATAAAATCTAAAGCTAGGGTGAGTAGAGGAAGCAGGAGGACGAGGCGTTGCATACCTAGGCAAGCTCCCCTTAGAGTTACTTCCCTCACCTGTAGGCTGTAGCCGTGAAAACAAGCACATACGGTCATAAACCCACTAATTAATTTGAATAACTCAAGTTAGTGGAAAATGTTTATGTATAGTACTTAAATTATTTTTTACATGCTTTCTCAAATGAAAACTAATTAACAGATTTGAAGTTTGCACATGAACAACCATATACCATGTGCTTTAAGATAACGGTTAATGTTATGCGTCGTGAATACTTGAACACGTGACCTCAATAACAAACCATTTATGATACCATAGAAACAAACTGATATCAATAACTCGAGTTATTGATAAACTGTCTGTATGTTATTCCACCACTTTTTCCTTATATATACAGATATACATGGGAGAAACGTTCAAAGGGAAAAGAGGATTCCCTTGGACATTTGATATGAGGACGTATGCATATGCTTCAACTTGCATTAGTTTACATATATATATTCCACGTCCACTTCAACTGCTACAGCTTTTAACACACGGTTTTAGAGATAAACAAAAGATTAATATCAACGTAACTCTGAACCAATTAAACATTATAGCCAGCAGAAAGCTGTCTGCATATGCGCTGATCAGTTCCACTCTTAATTTCCCGCCATATATATAAATACCAACACTTGATCACTCCTCTTCCCCAAAACATCCACACTGATTCATAGCTACTACTATTATCTTTACTCGTATCGTCAAGCTAGCTACTCGATCTCTTCTCTTCCTGTTTATTGATTCATGCACAATATGAAGAAGGCTTGCACTAGCCATCAATTGTTTGGTGGGATGCTGTTGCTCTTCTTGACCATGCTGCTCGTGCCGGCCGTGTACTCTGATCCGTCTCTCAAAGTGGGCTTCTACAAGCGATCCTGTCCCGCGGCGGAATCCATTGTGAGGAAAACTGTCAGAAGGGCAGTGTCCCGCAATCCTGGTATTGGCGGTGGGATTATCAGGATGCATTTCCATGACTGCTTTGTCCGGGTAAGTACATCTAATCTAATACTGTTTACACATAATTTCATCCCAAACCTCGTGATATTCGGGCTCGATCTGTATGTCTTAATCGCTTCCTTACACACCATGGCAATTGTGCAGGGTTGTGATGGTTCCGTGCTGCTGAAATCGGGGCCAGGTAGTCAGCAATCGGAGAGGGACCACCCGGCCAACAATCCGGGGCTGAGGGGATTCGAAGTAATCGAGGAAGCCAAGAACAGAATCGAGTCCGTCTGCCCCAACACCGTCTCCTGCGCCGACATCCTCGCTTTTGCCGCCAGGGACAGCTCCAGCAAGCTCGGCCGCATCAACTACGCGGTCCCTGCGGGTCGCCGCGACGGCCGCGTCACCGTCTTCGACGAGGTCACCGAGAACCTCCCTCCCCCGACCTCCACCGCCGACCAACTCGTCGCGAATTTCGCCAGGAAAGGACTGTCGGCCGACGAGATGGTCACGCTCTCCGGCGCGCATTCCATCGGCGCGTCGCACTGCTCGTCGTTCTCGGCGCGCCTCTACTCCTTCAACGGAACGCATGATCAGGACCCGTCCCTCGACCGGAAATTCGCGGCGGCTCTGAAGGCCACGTGTCCCCGGCCGCCGCGAAACGGCGGCGGCCGTGATCCGTTGGTGCCGCTCGACTCGGCCACGCCCAACCGGCTGGACAATAAGTACTACGTAGAGCTGACAGCGGGGCGGGGGTTGCTGACGTCGGACCAGACGTTGGTGGAGAATTCGCTGACGAGGAAGTACGTGGCGGTCAATGCTAGGTACGGCGCCACGTGGACTGCCAAGTATGTTAAGGCGATGGTGAAGATGGGTTCGATTGATGTGTTGACCGGAAGTCAAGGTGAGATTCGGAGCAGCTGTAGCTTTGTCAACTGATGATGGAATCAATTTAGTGTTCGATTATCACATTTTTTCTCTTTTTTTCAATTATGTGATTTTTCGCAATTGTCATTCTTTATCCAAGATGTTCGATACGCAACTTGTAATGATGTTAGGATGTCTCGCAATGTTGATTGTAATGATGTTAGGATGTCTCGTAATGTTGATTCTTCGTGGTATCATTCTTTTTTGTTTTTTCATAACGTTTGAAGAAAACAATTTAGTATTGATTTTGTCACATTGTTAAAATAATTTGATCATTATTTTTACATACTTAGCAATACAAACTATTTTTCTTTGTGGCATCAATTAATTAATAGTAACAATTACAAAATTATTTTTTTTTCTCATACTTCCAATAAACTAGCATCCATGGGTTAAATGACTCGATCAACCTCGACTCTCTTGTCTGCCTTAACATGCTCAAAGTTGCACCCCTTTTTTTACAAGAATAATAAACTTTTATTTCACCATTCGAAAGAAACATGAAATAGATTACATTCTCAAAAAAGATTAGAAATTAGATCAAGAATATTAATCCAGTCGTTTAGAAGCGAACCTCTGACCTTCGATCGCGCAACCCAATCAGCTCTGATATTGAGAATTCTTGGCACCTCCTTGACCTTATAGAAAGGGGTTTGTCCTAAGAATCATGACAATAGAGCCAATCCATGCAGATGCAGCACACCACCACGTCCAACTTGCTTGATTTTGATTCAACACTCTAACCAGCACCGGGCAGTCAAATAGGATCATGCATTTGGTACCATATTCTTGTGCTAATTTTACTCCTTCAAAAAGAGAGTGTTAGTTTATGCTTTAATCGGGGTGGAACAAAAAAGAGCATCGACTAGTCCATCATACACTTGTCCATGGTGGTTAACAACCAAAACACGTACTCTGTGTTTATACTCTCTCTCTCTCCATTGTGTTGCTATTTATGCGTTCACTATCTGCAGTATTCTAGCTATGCTCTGTTCTCTATCAAAGCTGTACTTTAAATACACTCAACCAATAATACAACAGTACAATAGTCAATGGCATTTCACCTGCTACTTCCCCCTAATGTGCTCACAACTCAGACAAATATATGTTATTTAAGTCCTAAAGTAGAGACTCTCCAGATGTTCGCTCGCTCCTAAAATCGTAACTGCTCCAGCGATAATACATGTACAGATGTACTTAGTCTGATGATTCTTGGTGTAGTCTTCCATGTGCAGAGTGGCCAATCTGAGAGGCGCAGCTGTGGCATTTAGCTTGGCTTCCAAGCCTGCTTTCACTGGGGATAATGCATTATTAATCTTCAGCTGAAGGACATAGAACTAGGCGCAGACATCTACTAATCTCGGCTCAGCTTTCTACAAGATTGATGATAGACTAGACGAATTTGGCTAGGATGATGCTAACAATCAGCTCAACCCTTCTTTCACCCCGAAATCATCCGAAGGAGGTGAATGAAAGGCCCGCATTTGGAGGAATAGGAGAATCAGGGGTATGATCTGCTCACAAAGGCACCAGGAAACCATTTTGGGAGGAGTGAGTATTTGGCCTTAACAAGCAGCACGTACATCCCATAAAAAGGGACGTGCACCACCGCGATGGCGAAATACCTGCAATCGAAGCCAAATTAGGACTTTTTCTAGTGAGAGAATCTACTAGAAACGAGCAGGTATAGTTGATGTCGGCCTCAAGATTCAAAAATCGGCAGCACTGGAATACAAACTACAGAAAGGACCTTGGGTACGTACCATAAGGGAGCCCATGGCGTATTGAGCTCCAAGAATTCGTATGGCCACCTGTGGAATGAATGGTTATATAACTTATTAAAGAAGGTGTAAGATGTGCTTTAAGTAGAAGTCCAACTAGGCCAGGAGATAGAAACAAAAGGTACAGCATTACCCTGAAATCCCACCGACATGAAGCGCCCATTGGAAAACCATGTAGACACAGCTCCACAGCACAAAATATAGAAATCCGAACCAAGGAAACGGCTGCAAACAAAACATGAGAAGTGTTTTCGTACTATTTAGATTTGAGGGTGTCAGGAATTATAAAGCAGAGTTGTGTTGTGTGTAAGCTAAAGGGAATGAAGATGGAGGGGAGAAAAGGAAGGGAGAGCTTACAAGGTTGTTGAGGATAGTATCAAGGATTAGGAACGCAACATTCAGAGAGTGGATGCAGCCCATCAACTGCCAGAAACACAAGTGAATATCCACTTAACTCCTTGTAGAAGCAGTAAGGATCAGATGGAAGGAACTGAAGATAGGCTTCTAAGGTAAAAGAAGGTGAAAATACCACATCCAGATGAAAATGCTCGTCGGATTGAAATGGAAGAAGAAGACACCAGAACACAATGTCAGTCAGGATCACAGCTCCCCCACAAGTCTTCTCAAGCAGCAAGGAGAAAAGAGATCAGAGACCAATTACAAATCCATTTACTCGAAAGTGACAGTTCAAATACACACTAATTCACAGTGTAGCCAAGTATTGGAGGAGGATCCAGCATGGCTCTATCACGATTTCAATATGTATGATTCTTTCACGATTATATCATTAGTTGAACGGGGCCTTGACCCTTGCTTACCACACCATAGGTGTTAAAATAGCTCGACCATTGGCATGTTCTCTGCATCCTTTTATACATAATCATAAACCGAACTCTAAAAGCTAGGAAGAAGCTTGAAGTGACACAAAATTTGCACAATTCGTATAATCTTAGAAGTTAGAAGAAAAACTTCAAAACCCCACCTGATATACAGTGAGCATTAGGTAACCCCAGAACCCAGCTTTCAACTGTACTGTTTCATCAGTTCCTCTAATCCCTCTTCCCCCTTTATCATTATCATCCAAGCCCGTCTCAAGAAACAAAGAGGCTTCAGCGGTTCCAGCTCCAGATGGTGATTGGTTTTGGGATTCCCAGTAACAACCATATGCAGAAATGACGGTCCCCAACTACAAGTGAACTTGTATTTTTTCATTTCAATGAGCAGAACAATATGTATGAAAATGGTTTCTTTCTGGTCCAACAACATACCGCAAAGTAGACCATCACAAGCGTAAACGTCCACCTGAAAAATATTTGAGAGAAGCAGCCAAAATTCAGAATCGCCCAACTTAACCCATATCCTAGAAATGCCGAAATTGTCCCACTTTTCCAGAAATTATGAAAATTCCCAGTTTGGAAGCGTGAAGGAGGGCCCAAGTTCCTCGTAGAAATGAAGGGGAAGGGGGCTTACTGAGTGTAGAAATAGTAGGTGAAGATCCCATCGACGGAGGCGACTCCATAAAGTACGGGGGCCAAGCAAACGAGCGCAAAAGCTCTGAAGACAAGAAGGTAGAGAGGGTTGAGGCAGTGGCGGAGGGAGGTGGAAGGGAGTGGGGTCCTAGGACCCCACTTGGATAAATTAAAATGGTTATATGCATGTACATATTTGTTTAATTTGGTTAGATTTAGAATTCAGGACCCCATTCATATGAACTTTAATTGTCCTAATATTATCAAACACACAAATAAATTAGACAATACTGGTCATATATCATTAAAAATCCCCAATTTTTATAGTCCTTATTCTAAAAATTTCTAATTCTACAAAATATGTGTACAAAAACCTCCGGCTATATCTAAAAAGCTCTTAGTTTAACAAATTTTTTTCTATCAATATACAATTTCTGTGTCATCAAATGTGTTTTATAAAAACGATTGTGTATTAGATTTTGCTTGGGAACTATTTATTTTAGCTAGTTATTGAAATATCACTTTTCAGTTATGAGTTACACAAAATATAAGGTACAAATATAGTAACTAATGGTACGATTAATGACTACTTGAATGAATATTTTCAAGAAAATTTACTTGATAATTGAATACAATGTTATAAGATTTTTCGTAAATGGGACCCCACTAAACTTGAACCCTCGCTACGCCACTGGGTTGAGGCATCTCCAGCAGGATTTCCAGAGATCGCTGTAGTAGAGAGTCTCTGCGGCTCTGGATTTCTTGATAATAATACAAGCGGCCGCCACTCCAGGGCCGACGACGA
Organism: Linum tenue; assembly: GCA_946122785.1. Taxonomy (NCBI): domain Eukaryota; kingdom Viridiplantae; phylum Streptophyta; class Magnoliopsida; order Malpighiales; family Linaceae; genus Linum; species Linum tenue. The sequence continues at coordinate 876,268 of CAMGYJ010000009.1, forward strand.
TGAAAGCACAGATTGCCACTTGCCATCGCAGCCAATACCCAATTCCTCCGTCGTCGGGATTCGACATTTGGGCGGTGGGTAAAGGAGGAGCGAGAGATTGGAGGTAGAGTCTGCTCGAAGTCGGATTGCTTGGGTTGGTGTGGTAGTTAAGGTGGTTGACTCGGTAAATGACTCGAGAGTCGAGATGTCCTCCTACTGGATTTGGGCGGCATTGAACTCGCGTGATTTCTCGTACATGGGCTCTTATAGGGAATGGTGTATTGCGGGCTAGGTTGTCAACCGTACATGGGCGCTGGATCGTGTTTGGGCTGGCACGAGCACGCTTCAGTTTATTTATTTCGTCTTGTGTTTGGTATATCCCGTCAGTTTCCGTGTCGTGCCGTACCAGTCCATTTGTTAATTTCGCTACGTTCGGGCCCGGACACGGTTTGAATCGTGTTCATGCCTATCTCATATTCGTGTTTAATGAAAATGAAGAAATTAAAAGAAAGAATGAAAAAGAATGAAAGTATAAACATAGAATATTTAAGAAATATGACAAATAAGGAGAAAAGAAAATTGGAAGTATGACGAGTGTGATTTGACTTTATTTAATACTTCGTCCATTTTTATTTATGGTAGTAATTAGGTATATATCTATATGATCACTTATAATAACAACACATATTTTTTATTGTACTTGTATTTTGTAATATTTGAACCTATAATCATTTTATATTTATTTTCTATCAAATAAATATTCTTTTTGTGCCATGTTCGTTACTATACTCAAGAAGGTCTCAAAAATATTATGCCTGACACGGTCCACTAACAAATCGTGTCAGACCCGACATGACCCATAAATTATTCGTGCTTGTGCCGGGCCGACCTATATATTTTGTGCACGTGCTCGTGTCGTGCCGTGCTAGCCCGTGGGCGACCCAGCCCGTTGCACATGTACATTGTCAACCCGCGGGTCGATCTGGACCCGGTTGAGCCAGTGGGTCATGGGTTAATGGGTCACCCGGTTTAGCCCGATTTAGCCCGACATTCATCTAAAACATCTAAACTATAAAACATCTCAATCCCAATTCCAATTCGTGTTCGTTTGCATTTATTGGAAGTTGGAACCAAGTTCCAAATCCAACTAAGTAACTAACCTTTACCAGTAATTCAATCCAATTAAACAGAGGGAGGAGAATAGGATTCATAGACTTCAAAATCCAAGTAAAATGGTCATTTGAAAAAAAATCGCAAAAAATTTATGAAAATGCCATCCGAAAACGAATTACCCCAAATTGTTGCTTGATGGACTTAATCGTCGGTGGAGAATAGGAACCATAGACTTCACCATCGCTGGAGAATAGCCTCGGGCCGAATCCGTGATCCACAGCCTTCAAAATCGAAAGAAAATGACATTTCGGGAAAATCGCCCGAAATCTGTGATGGTACCCCTTTGGAATCTACAAAAAATTGACCGGAATAAATCCGCCTAAGTTGGTGCTTTAGGGACTTAATCATGGTTGAACAATAGTCGCATGCCGAATCTGTGATTTGTAGCTTTCAAAATCCAAGTAATATAGCCCTACGAAAAAAGTGCCAAAAAATTACGATAATGCCAGCAAAAAAAAAAAAAAAAAACCCAAATTGTTGCTTAATGGACTTAATCGTCTGTGGAGAATAGGATCCATAGTCTTCACCATTGGCGGAGAATAGCCTCGGGTCGAATCCGTGATCCGTAGCATTCAGCATTCTGGAAAATCGCCAGAAATCTGTGATGCTACCCCTTTGCAATCTTCCAAAAATTGACCTGGAACAAATCCGCCCAAATCGATGCATAAGGGACTTAATCATCGTTGAAGAATAGTTACAGGCCGAATCTGTGATCTGTAGCATTCGAAATCAAAGTAAAATGGTCCTTCGAAATAAAAACCCGTCAAAGAATTACGAAAATGCCATCCGAAAATAAATCACCCCAAATTGTTGCTTAATGGACTTTATAGTCAGTGGAGAATATGATCCATAGACTTCATGATCGGTGAAGAATAACCTTGGGCAGAATCCGTGATTCGTAGCCTTCAAAATCGAAAGAAAATGACATTTCGAAAAATCGCATGAAATCTGTGTGGTACCCCTTTGAAATCTGCCAAAAATGGACCCGGAATAAATCCGCCCAAATCGGTGCTTAAGTTACTTAATCATCGTTGAAGAATAGTCTCAGGCCAAATCTGTGATCTGTAGCTTTCAAAATCCAAGTAAAATGGCACTTCGTAAAAAAAATGGCCAAAAATTTACGAAAACACCATCAGAAAACAAATTACCCCAAATTGTTGCTTGATCGACTTAATCGTCGGTGTAGAATAGGATCCATAGACTTCACCATCAGTGGAGAATAGCCTCGGGCCGAATTCGTGCGATTTGGGCGGATTTATTCTGGGTCAATTTTTGGAAGATTCCAAAGGTGTACCATTATATATTTCGAGCGATTTTTCCGAAATGCCATTTTCTTTCGATTCTGGAGACTGCATATCACAGAATCAGGCCGAGGCTATTCTCCACTGATAATGAAGTTTATAGATCCTATTCTCCACTGATGATAAGTCCATTAAGCACCGATTTGGGCAAATTTATTCTCGGATGACATTTTTGTCATTTTTAGGGGAACGAAGGCCATTTTCTTTGTATTTTGAAGGCTGCAGATCACAAATTTGGCATGAGGTATTCTTCAACGATAATTAAGTACATTAAGCACTGATTTGCGCGTATTTATTCCTGGTCAATTTTTGGCAGATTCCAAAGGGGTACCATCACAGATTTCGGGCGATTTTTCCGAAATGCATTTTCTTACGATTCTGGAGGGTTCAAATCACGAAATCAGGACGAGGCTATTCTCCACCGATAATTAAGTCTATTGATCCTATTCTCCACGGATGATAAGTCCATTGAGCACCGATTTGGCCCAATTGATTTTCGGAAGGCATTTTCGTAATTTTTGGGCTACGAAAGGCCATTTTCTGTGGATTTTGAAGGTTACAAATCACATATTCAGACTGAGGCTATTCTTCAACGATGTTTAAGTTCATTAAGCACCGATTTGGGTGGATTTATTCGGGGTCAATTTTTGACCGATTCCAAAGGGATACCATCACAGATTTCGGGCGATTTTTTCGAAATGCCATTTTCTTTCGATTATGGAGGGTTCAAATCACGGAATCAGGCCGAGGCTATTCTCCATCGATAGTGAAGTCTATTGATCCTTTTCTCCACAAATGATAAGTCCATTAAGCACCGATTTGGGCCAATTAATTTTCGGATGACATTTTCGTAATTTTTAGGTTGACGAAATGCCATTTTCTTTGGATTTTGAAGGCTACAAATCACGAATTCGGCCTGAGGCTATTCTTCAACGATGATTAAGTCCATTAATCATCGATTTGGGTGGATTTATTCCGGGTCAATTTTTGGCAGATTCCAAACGGGTACCATCATAGATTTCGGGCGATTTTTCCGAAATGACAATTTCTTTCGATTCTGGAGGCTACAGATCACGGAATCCGGCCGAGGCAATTCTCGACCGATAATGAAGTCTATTGATCCTATTCCCACGGATGATAAGTCCATTAAGCACCGATTGTGCTAATTTATTTTCGGATGGCATTTTCGTCATTTTTAGGGAAACGAAAGGCCATTTTCTTTATATTTTGAAGGCTGCATATCACGGATTTGGCCTGAGGCTATTTTTCAACAAAGATTAAGTCCATTAAGCACCGATTTGGGCAGATTTATTCTAGGTCAATTTTTAGAAGATTCCAAAGGGGTACCATAACAGATTTCGGGCGATTTTTCCGAAATGCCATTTTCTTTCGATTTTGGAGGGTTCAAATCACGAAATCAGGCCGAGCCTATTCTCCACAGATAATGAAGTCTATTGATCCTATTTTCCACAGATGATCAGTCCATTAAGCACCAATTTGTGCCAATTTATTTTCGGATGACATTTTCGTTATTTTTTGGGTGTCGAAAGGCCATTTTCTTTGGATTTTGAAGGCTATAGATCACGGATTCGGCCTGAGGCTATTCTTCAACGATGATTAAGTCCATTAATCACCGTTTTGGGCGGATTTATTCCGGGTCAATTTTTCGCAGATTCCAAAGGGGTACCATCACAGATTTTAGGCGATTTTTCCTAAATGCAAATTTCTTTCGATTCTGGAGGCTGCTGATCACGGAATCAGGTCGAGGCTATTCCCCACAGGTAATGAAGTCTATTGATCCTATTCTCCACGGAATCATCGCCAAAAAAATGCCAATTCTTTCGATTCTGGAGGGTGCAGATAACGGAATTAGGCCGAGGTTATTTTCCACCGATAATGAAGTCTATCAATCCTATTCTCCAAGGATGATAAGTCCATTAACCACCGATTTGGGCCAATTTATTTTTGGATGACATTTCGTAATTTTTTGTGCAACGAAAGGCCATTTCTTTGGATTTTGAAGGCTACAGATCACGGATTCGGCCTGAGGCTATTCTTCTACGATGAATAAGTCCACTAAGCACTGATTTGAGTGGATGAATTCCCGGTCAATTTTTGGAAGATTCCAAAGGGGTACCACCACAGATTGCGGGCAATTTTTCCGAAATGCCTATTTATTTCGATTCTGGGGGCTTCAGATCACGGAATCAGGCCGAGACTATTCTCCACTGATAATGAAGTCTATTGATCCCATTCTCCACGGATGATAAGTCCATTAATAACCAATTTGGACGGATTTATTCCGGGTCAATTTTTGGCAGATTCCAAAAGGGTACCATCACAGATTTTAGGCAATTTTTCCAAAATGCCAATTTCTATCGATTCTGGAGGCTGCAGATCACGGAATAAGGCCGAGGCTATTCTCCACAGGTAATGAAGTCTATTGATCTTATTCTCCAAAGATGATAAGTCCATTAAGCACCGATTTGAGCCATTTTATTTTCGGATGACATTTTCGTTAGTTTTTGGGCGACGAAAGGTCATTTTCTTTAGATTTTGAAGGATGCAGATCACGGATTCGGCATGAGGCTATTCTCCAACGATGAATAAGTCCATTAAGCACCGATTTGGGCGGATTAATTTTGGGTAACTTTTTGGAAGATTCCAGAGGGGTACCATCACAGATTTCAGGCGATTTTTCTGAAATGCCATTTTCTTTCGATTCTGGAGGCTGCAAATCACGGAATTAGTCCGAGGCTACTCTCCACCGATAATGAAGTCTATTGATCCAATTTTCCACAGATGATAAGTCCATTAAGCACCGATTTGGGCCAATTTATTTTCGGATGACATTTTCGTAATTTTTTGGGCGACGTAAGGCTAGGGGTGGGATTCGGTCGGTAAACAATTTACCGTTTACCGAATTTACCGGTTTCGGTATACCGAAGTTGGCCAAACTGGTTACCGATTACCGATACCGGTTTGTAACCGGTTTACCGATTACCGAATTACCGGTAAACGGTAACGAACCGGTATTACCGAAATACCGTAAGAAGCGATTTCGGGCGATTTTTTCGGTCGGTTTACCGAATATTTACCGAACCGAATTTCTGGAAGTGGGGTGATGTTGTAATATTTTGATTTTTTTGAGTTTTTTTCATCATTTTTGTAATTAATAATTTATTATTAACTCTTATTTACAATATTTTTGAGGCCTATACTTACATTCCTGTATGTAATATTTTATATTTGTGAATAATGATGTACTATTTTTCATAATAAAGCAACAAAACGCAGCGCAGCACTAGGGAGTAGGGAGGGGGGATTCGGTATCGGTAATACCGATTTACCGTCGGTATTTACCGATACCGTGTCCGGTAAACCGACTTCCCCAACTTCCCGCTCGGCTACCGATACCGCCGGTAAACGGTTTACCGTTTACCGTCGGTTACCGGTTCGGTAAAACGGTAAACCGTTTACCGGATTACCGTTTACCACCCCTACGTAAGGCCATTTTCATTGGATTTTGAAGGCTACAGATCACAGATTCGCCCTGAGGCTATTCTTCAACGATGATTTAGTCCATTAAGCATCGATTTGGGCAGATTTATTCCGGGTCAATTTTTGGCAGATTCCAAAGGGGTAACATCGCAGATTTCGGGCGATTTTTCGAAATGATATTTTCTTTCGATTCTGGAGGCTGCAGATCTCGGAATCAGGCCGAGGTTATTCTCCACCGGCAATGAAGTCTATTGATCCTATGCTCCACGGATGATAAGTGCATAAAGAACTGATTTGGGCCAATGTATTTTCGTGTTGTATTTTCGTAATTTTTGGGGCGACAAATGGCTATTTTCTTTGGATTTTGAAGGCTACAGATCACAGATTCGGCCTGAGGCTATTCTCCAACGATGATTAAGTCCATTAAGCACCGATTTGGGCGGATTTATTCCGGGTCAATTTGTGGCAGATTCCAAAGGGGTATCATCACAAATTTCGAGCAATTTTTCCGAAATGCCATTTTCTTCGATTGTGGAGGCTGCAGATCATAGAATCAGGCCGAGGCTATTCTCCACTTATAATGAAGTCTATTGATCCTATTCTCCACGGATGATAAGTCCGTTAAGCATCGATTTGGGCCAATTTATTTTCGGATGACATTTTCTTAATTTCTTGGGCAAAGAAAGGCCATTTTCTTTGGATATTGAAGGCTACCGATCACGGATTCGGCATGAGGCTATTCTCCAACGATGACTGAGTCCATTAAGCATCGATTTGGGCGGATTTATTCCCGGGTCAATTTTTGGCAGATTCCAAAGGGGTACCATCACAGATTTCGGGTGATTTATCCAAAATGCCATTTTCTTTCGATTCTGGAGTCTACAGATCACGAAATCAGGCCGAGGCTATTCTCCACCGATAATGAAGTCGATTGATCCTATTCTCCACGGATGATAAGTCCGTTGAGCATCGATTTGGGAAAATTTATTTTCGGATAGCATTTTCGTAATTTCTTGGGCTACAAAAGGCCATTTTCTTTGGATATTGAAGGCTACAGATCACGTAATTGGCCAAAGGCTATTCTCCAACGATGATAGAGTCCAGTAAGCACCGATTTGGGAGGATTTATTCAGGGTGAATTTTTGGCAGATTCCAAAGGGGTACCATCACAGATTTTGGGCTATTTATCCGAAATGCCATTTTCTTTCGATTCTGGAGATCACGAAATCAGGCCGAGACTATTCTCCAACGATGACTGAGTCCATTAAGCCCTCATTTGGGCGGATTTATTCCGGGTCAATTTTTGGCAGATTCCAAAAGGGGTACCATCACAGATTTCGGGTAATTTATCCGAAATGCCATTATATTTCGATTCTGGAGGCTACAGATCACGAAATCAAGCCAAGGCTATTCTCCACCGATAATGAAGTCTATTGATCCTATTCTCCACGAATGATAAGTCTGTTAAGCATCTATTTGCGCCAATTTACTTTCGGATGGCATTTTCGTAATTTCTTGGGTGACGAAAGGCCATTTTCTTTGGATATTGAACGCTACAGATCACAGAATCGGCCTGAGGTTATTCTCCAACTATGACAGAGTCCATTAAGCATCGATTTGTGCGGATTTATTCCGGGTGAATTTTTGGCAGATTCCCAAGGGGTACCATCACAAATTTTGGGCGATTTATCCGAAATGCCATTTTCTTTCGATTATGGAGGCTACAGATCACGAAATCAGGCCGAGGCTATTCTCCACCGATAATGAAGTCTATTGATCCTATTCTCCAGGGATGATAAGTCCGTTAAGCATCGATTTGGGCCAATTTATTTTCGGATGACATTTTCGTAATTTTTTGGCCGACGAAAGGCCATTTTCTTTGGATATTGAAAGCTATAGATCACGGAATCGGCCTAAGGCTATTCTCCAACGATGATTGAGTCCATTAAGCATCGATTTAGGCGGATTTATTCCGGGTCAATTTTTGGTATATTCCAAAGGGGTACCATCACAGATTTCGGGTGATTTTTCCGAAATGCCATTTTCATTCGATTCTGGAGGTTACAGATCACGAAATCAGGCCGAGGCTATTCTCCACCGATAATGAAGTCTGTTGATACTATTCTCCATGGATGATAAGTCCGTTAAGCATCAATTTGGGTCAATTTATTTTCGGATGACATTTTTGTAATTTCTTGGGCGACGAAAGGCCATTTTCTTTGGATATTGAAGGCTACTGATCACGGAATCTGCCTGAAGCTATTCTCCAACGATGATTGAGTCCATTAAGCATCGATATGGTCGGATTTATTCTGGGTCAATTTTTGGCAGATTCCAAAGGGGTACCATCACAGATTTCGGGTGATTTATCCGAAATGCCATTTTCTTTCGATTATGGAGGCTACAGATCACGAAATCAGGTCGAGGCTATTCTCCACCGATAATGAAGTCTATTGATCCTATTCTCCACGGATGATAAGTCTGTTAAGCATCGATTTGGGCCAATTTATTTTCGGATGGCATTTTCAAAATTTCTTGGGGACGAAATGCCATTTTCTTTTGATATTGAAGGCTACAGATCACAGAATTGGCATGAGCTTATTCTCCAACTATGACTGAGTCCATTAAGCATCGATTTGTCCGGATTTATACCGGGTCAATTTTTGGCAGATTCCAAAGGGGTACCATCACAGATTTTGGGCAATTTATCCGAAATGCCATTTTCTTTCGATTATGGAGGCTACAGATCACGAAATCAGGCCGAGGCTATTCTCCACCGATAATGAAGTCTATTGATCCTATTCTTCCGGGATGATAAGTCCGTTAAGCATCGATTTGGGCCAATTTATTTTCGGATGGCATTTTCGTAATATCTTGGGCGACGAAAGGCCATTTTCTTTGGATATTGAAAGCTATAGATAACGGAATCGGCCTAAGGCTATTCTGCAACGATGACTGAGTCCATTAAGCATCGATTTAGGCGGATTTATTCTGGGTCAATTTTTGGTATATTCCAAAGGGATACCATCACAGATTTCGGGTGATTTATCCGAAATGCCATTTTCATTCGATTCTGGAGGCTACAGATCACGAAATCAGGCCGAGGCTATTCTCCACCGATAATGAAGTCTGTTGATACTATTCTCCATGGATGATAAGTCCGTTAAGCATCAATTTGGGCAAATTTATTTTCGGATGACATTTTTGTAATTTCTTGGGCGACGAAAGGCCATTTTCTTTGGATATTGAAGGCTACTGATCACGGAATCGGCCTGAAGCTATTCTCCAACGATGATTGAGTCCATTAAGCATCGATTTGGTCGGATTTATTCTGGGTCAATTTTTGGCAGATTCCAAAGGGGTACCATCACAGATTTCGGGTGATTTATCCGAAATGCCATTTTCTTTCGATTATGGAGGATACAAATCACGAAATCAGGTCGAGGCTATTCTCCACCGATAATGAAGTCTATTGATCCTATTCTCCACGGATGATAAGTCCGTTAAGCATCGATTTGGGCCAATTTATTTTCGGATGACATTTTCAAAATTTCTTGGGGACGAAATGCCATTTTCTTTGGATATTGAAGGCTACAGATCACAGAATTGGCATGAGCTTATTCTCCAACTATGACTGAGTCCATTAAGCATCGATTTGTGCGGATTTATTCCGGGTCAATTTTTGGCAGATTCCAAAGGGGTACCATCACAGATTTTGGGCGATTTATCCGAAATGCCATTTTCTTTCGATTATGAAGGCTACAGATCACGAAATCAGGCCGAGGCTATTCTCCACCGATAATGAAGTCTATTGATCCTATTCTTCAGGGATGATAAGTCCGTTAAGCATCGATTTGGGCCAATTTATTTTCGGATGGCATTTTCGTAATATCTTGGGCGACGAAAGGCCATTTTCTTTGGATATTGAAAGCTATAGATCACGGAATCGGCCTAAGGCTATTCTCCAACGATGACTGAGTCCATTAAGCATCGATTTAGGCGGATTTATTCCGGGTCAATTTTTGGTATATTCCAAAGGGGTACCATCACAGATTTTGGGCGATTTATCCGAAATGCCATTTTCTTTCGATTATGGAGGCTACAGATCACGAAATCAGGCCGAGGCTATTCTCCACCGATAATGAAGTCTATTGATCCTATTCTTCCGGGATGATAAGTCCGTTAAGCATCGATTTGGGCCAATTTATTTTCGGATGGCATTTTCGTAATATCTTGGGCGACGAAAGGCCATTTTCTTTGGATATTGAAAGCTATAGATCACGGAATCGGCCTGAGGCTATTCTCCAACGATGACTGAGTCCATTAAGCATCGATTTAGGCGGATTTATTCCGGGTCAATTTTTGGTATATTCCAAAGGGATACCATCACAGATTTCGGGTGATTTATCCGAAATGCCATTTTCATTCGATTCTGGAGGCTACAGATCACGAAATCAGGCTGAGGCTATTCTCCACCGATAATGAAGTCGATTGATCCTATTCTCCAGGGATGATAAGTCCGTTAAGCATCGATTTGGGCCAATTTATTTTCGGATGACATTTTTGTAATTTCTTGGGCGACGAAAGGCCATTTTCTTTGGATATTGAAGGCTACTGATCACGGAATCGGCCTGAAGCTATTCTCCAACGATGATTGAGTCCATTAAGCATCGATTTGGTCGGACTTATTCTGGGTCAATTTTTGGCAGATTCCAAAGGGGTACCATCACAGATTTCGGGTGATTTATCCGAAATGCCATTTTCTTTCGATTATGGAGGCTACAGATCACGAAATAAGGTCGAGGCTATTCTCCACCGATAATGAAGTCTATTGATCCTATTCTCCACAGATGATAAGTCCGTTAAGCATCGATTTGGGCCAATTTATTTTCGGATGGCATTTTCAAAATTTCTTGGGGACGAAATGCCATTTTCTTTGGATATTGAAGGCTACAAATCACAGAATTGGCATGAGCTTATTCTCCAACTATGACTGAGTCCATTAAGCATCGATTTGTGCGGATTTATTCCGGGTCAATTTTTGGCAGATTCCAAAGGGGCACCATCACAGATTTTGGGCGATTTATCCGAAATGCCATCTTCTTTCGATTATGGAGGCTACAGATCACGAAATCAGGCCGAGGCTATTCTCCACCGATAATGAAGTCTATTGATCCTATTCTTCAGGGATGATAAGTCCGTTAAGCATCGATTTGGGCACATTTATTTTCGGATGGCATTTTCGTAATATCTTGGGCGACGAAAGGTCATTTTCTTTGGATATTGAAAGCTAGATCACGGAATCGGCCTAAGGCTATTCTCCAACGATGACTGAGTCCATTAAGCATCGATTTAGGCGGATTTATTCCGGGTCAATTTTTGGTATATTCCAAAGGGTCAATTTCGGGTGATTTATCCGAAATGCCATTTTCTTTCGATTCTGGAGGCTACAGATCACGAAATCAGGCCGAGGCTATTCTCCACAGATACTGAAGTCTATTGATCCTTTTCTCCACGGATGATAAGTCCGTTAAGCATCGATTTGGGCCAATTTATTTTTGGATGACATTTTTGTAATTTCTTGGGCGACAAAAGGCAATTTTCTTTGGATATTGAAGGCTACTGATCACGGAATCGGCCTGAGGCTATTCTCCAACGATGACTGAGTCCATTAAGCAATGATTTGGGCGGATTTATTCCGGATCAATTTTTGGCAGATTCCAAAGGGTATCACAGATTTCGGGTGATTTATACGAAATGCCATTTCCTTTCGATTCTGGAGGCTACAGATCACGAAATTAGGCCGAGGCTATTCTCCACCGATAGTGAAGTCTATTGATCCTATTCTCCACGGATGATAAGTCCGTTAAGCATAGATTTGGGCCAATTTATTTTCGCATGGCATTTTCGTAATTTCTTGGGCGACGAAAGGCCATTTTCTTTGGATATTGAAGGCTACAGATCACAGAATCGGCCTGAAGTTATTTTCCAACTATGAAAGAGTCCATTAAGCATCGATTTGTGCGGATTTATTCCGGGTCAATTTTTGGCAGATTCCAAAGTGGTACCATCACAGATTTTGGGCGATTTATCCGAAATGCCATTTTCTTTCGATTATGGAGGCTACAGATCACGAAATCAGGCCGAGGCTATTATGCACCGATAATGAAGTCTATTGACCCTATTCTCCACGGATGATTAGTCCGTTAAGCATCGATTTGGGCCAATTTATTTTTGGAAGGGATTTTCATAATTTCTTGGACGACGAAAGGCCATTTTCTTTGGATATTGAAGGCTACAGATCACGGATTCGGCCTGAGGCTATTCTCCAACGATGACTGAGTCCATTAAGCACTCATTTGGGCGGATTTATTCCGGGTCAATTTTTGGCAGATCCAAAGGGGTACCATCACAGATTTCGGGTAATTTATCCGAAATGCCATTATATTTTGATTCTGGAGGCTACAGATCACGAAATCAAGCCAAGGCTATTCTCCACCGATAATGAAGTCTATTGATCCTATTCTCCACGAATGATTAGTCTGTTAAGCATCGATTTGGGCCAATTTACTTTCGGATGACATTTTCGTAATTTCTTGGGCGACGAAAGGCCATTTTCTTTGGATATTGAACGCTACAGATCACAGAATCGGCCTGTGGTTATTCTCCAACTATGACAGAGTCCATTAAGCATCGATTTGTGCGGATTTATTCTGGGTGAATTTTTGGCAGATTCCCAAGGGGTACCATCACAAATTTTGGGCGATTTATCCGAAATGCCATTTTCTTTCGATTATGGAGGCTACAGATCACGAAATAGGGCCGAGGCTATTCTCCACCGATAATGAAGTCTATTGATCCTATTCTCCACGGATGATAAGTCCGTTAAGCATCGATTTGGGCCAATTTATTTTCGGATGGCATTTCCTTAATTTCTTGGGCAAAGAAAGGCCATTTTCTTTGGATATTGAAGGCTACCGATCACGGATTCGGAATGAGGCTATTCTCCAACGATGACTGAGTCCATTAAGCATCAATTTGGGCGGATTTATTCCAGCTCAATTTTTGGCAAATTCCAAAGGGGTACCATCACAGATTTCGGGTGATTTATCCAAAATGCCATTTTCTTTCGATTATGGAGGCTACAGATCACGAAATCAGGCCGAGGCTATTCTCCACCGATAATGAAGTCTATTGATCCTATTCTCCACGGATGATAAGTCCGTTAAGCATCGATTTTGGCCAATTTATTTTCGGATGGCATTTTCGTAATTTCTTGGGCGACGAAATGCCATTTTCTTTGGATATTGAAGGCTATAGATCACGGATTCGGCTAGAGGCTATTCTCCAACGATGACTTAGTCCATTAAGCACCGATTTGGGAGGATTTATTCCGGGTCAATTTTTGGCAGATTCCAAAGGGGTACCATCACAGATTTCGGGCGATTTATCCGAAATGCCATTATATTTCGACTCTGGAGGCTACAGATCACGAAATCAGGCCCAGGCTATTCTCCACCGATAATGAAGTCTATTGATCCTATTTTCCACGAATGATAAGTCCGTTAAGCATCGATTTGGGCCAATTTATTTTCGGATGGCATTTTCGTAATTTCTTGGACGACGAAAGGCCATTTTCTTTGGATATTGAAGGCTACAGATCACGGATTCGACCTGTGGCTATTCTCCAACGATGACTGAGTCCATTAAGCCCAGATTTGGGCGCATTTATTCCGGGTCAATTTTTGGCAGATTCCAAAGGGGTACCATCACAGATTTCCAGTGATTTATCCGAAATGCCATTATATTTCGATTATGGAGGCTAAAGATCACAGAATCAGGCCGATGCTATTCTCCACCGATAATGAAGTCTGTTGATACTATTCTACAAGGATGATAAGTCCGTTAAGCATCGATTTGGGCCAATTTATTTTCGGATGACATTATTGTAATTTCTTGGGCGACGAAAGGCCATTTTTTGTGGATATTGAAGGCTACTGATCACGGAATCGGCCTGAAGCTATTCTCCAACGATGACTGAGTCCATTAAGCATCGATTTGGGCGGATTTATTCCGGGTCAATTTTTAGCAGATTCCAAAGGGGTACCATCACAGATTTCGGGTGATTTATCCGAAATGCCATTTTCTTTCGATTATGGAAGCTACAGATCACGAAATCAGGTCGAGGCTATTCTCCACCGATAATGAAGTCTATTCATCCTATTCTCCACGGATGATAAGTCCGTTAAGCATCAATTTGGGCCAATTTATTTTCGGATGGCATTTTCGAAATTTCTTGGGTGACGAAAGGCCATTTTCTTTGGATATTGAAGGCTATAGATCACAGAATCGGCATGAGCTTATTCTCCAACTATGACTTAGTCCATTAAGCATCGATTTGTGCGGATTTATTCCGGGTCAATTTTTGGCAGATTCCAAAGGGGTACCATCACAGATTTTGTGCGATATATCCGAAATGCCATTTTCTTTCGATTATGGAGGCTACAGATCACGAAATCAGGCCGAGGTTATTCTCCACCGATAATGAAGTCTATTGATCCTATTCTCCAGGGATGATAAGTCCGTTAAGCATCGATTTGGGCCAATTTATTTTCGGATGGCATTTTCGTAATTTTTTGGTCGACGAAAAGCCATTTTCTTTGGATATTGAAAGCTATAGATCACGGAATCGGCTTAAGGCTATTCTCCAACGATGACTGAGTCCATTAAGCATCGATTTAGGCAGATTTATTCCGGGTCAATTTTTGGTATATTCCAAAGGGGTACCATCACAGATTTCGGGTGATTTATCCGAAATGTCATTTTCTTTCGATTCTGGAGGCTACAGATCATCAAATCAGGCCGAGGCTATTCTCCACCGATAATGATGTTTGTTGATCCTATTCTCCAAGAATGATAAGTCCGTTAAGCATCGATTTGGGCCAATTTATTTTCGAATGACATTTTCGTAATTCCTTGGGAGACGAAAGGCCATTTTCTTTGGATATTGAAGGCTACAGATCACGGATTCGGCCTGAGGCTATTCTCCAACGATGACTGAGTTCATTAAGCACCGATTTGGGCGGATTTATTGCCAGGTCAATTTTTGGCAGATTCCAAAGGGGTACCATCATAGATTTTGGGGGATTTATCCTAAATGCCATTATATTTTGATTCTAGAGGCTACAGATCACGGAATCAGGCTCATGCTATTCTCCACCGATAATGAAGTCTATTGATCCTATTCTCCACGGATGATAAGTCCGTTAAGCATCGATTTGGGCTAGTTTATTTTCGGATGGCATTTTCGTAATTTCTTGGGTGACGAAAGGCCATTGTCGTTGGATATTGAAGGGTACAGATCACGGAATCGGCATGAGGCTATTCTCCAACGATGACTGAGTCCATTAAGCATCGATTTGGGAGGATTTATTCCGTGTCAATTTTTGGCAGATTCCAAAGGGGTACCATCACAGATTTCGGGCAATTTATCCGAAATGCCATTTCCTTTCGATTCTGGATGCTACAGATCACGAAATTAGGCCAGGCTATTCTCCACCGATAATGAAGTCTATTGATCCTATTCTCCATGGATGATAGGTTCGTTAAGCATCGATTTGGGCCAATTTATTTTCAGATGGCATTTTCGTAATTTCTTGGGCGACGAAAGGCCATTTTCTTTGGATATTGAAGGCTACAGATCACAGAATCATCCTGAGGTTATTCTCCAACTATGACAGAGTCCATTAAGCATCGATTTGTGCGGATTTATTCCGGGTCAATTTTTGGCAGATTCCAAAGGGGTACCATCACAGATTTTGGGCGATTAATCCGAAATGCCATTTTCTTTCGATTATGGAGGCTACAGATCACGAAATCAGGCCGATGCTATTCTCCACCGATAATGAAGTCTATTGATCCTATTCTCCACGAATGATAAGTCCGTTAAGCATCGATTTGTGCCAATTTATTTTCGGATGGCATTTTCGTAATTTCTTGGACGACGAAAGGCCATTTTCTTAGGATATTGAAGGCCACAGATCACGGATTCGGCCTGAGGCTATTTTCCAACGATGACTGAGTCCATTAAGCCCAGATTTGGGTGGATTTATTCCGGGTCAATTTTTGGCAGATTCCAAAGGGGTACCATCACAGATTTCGAGTGATTTATCCGAAATGCCATTATATTTCGATTCTGGAGGCTACAGATCACGAAATCGAGCCAAGGCTATTCTCCACTGATAATGAAGTCTATTGATCCTATTCTCCTTGAATGATAAGTCTGTTAAGCATCGATTTGGGCCAATTTATTTTCGGATGACATTTTCGTAATTTCTTGGGCGACGAAAGGCCATTTTCTTTGGATATTGAAGGCTATAGATCACAGAATCGGCCTGAGGTTATTCTCCAACTATGACAGAGTCCATTAAGCATTGATTTGTGCGGATTTATTCCGGGTCAATTTTTGGCAGATTCCAAAGGGGTACCATCACAGATTTTGGGCGATTTATACAAAATGCCATTTTCTTTCGATTATGGAGGCTACAGATCACGAAATTAGGCCGAGGCTATTCTCCACCGATAATGAAGTCTATTGATCCTATTCTCCACGGATGATAAGTCCGTTAAGCATTGATTTGGGCCAATTTATTTTCGAATGGCATTTTCGTAATTTCTTGGGCGACGAAAGGCCATTTTCTTTGGATATTGAAGGCTACAGATCACAGAATCAGCCTGAGGTTATTCTCCAACTATGACAGAGTCCACTAAGCATCGATTTGTGCGGATTTATTCTGGGTCAATTTTTGGCAGATTCCAAATGGGTACCATCACAGATTTTGGGCGATTTATCCGAAATGCCATTTTCTTTCGATTATGGAGGCTACAGATCATGAAATCAGGCCGATGCTATTCTCCACCGATAATGAAGTCTATTGATCCTATTCTCCACGGATGATAAGTCCGTTAAGCATCGATTTGGGCCAATTTGTTTTCGGATGGCATTTTCGTAATTTCTTGGACGACGAAAGGCCATTTTCTTTGGATATTGAAGCCCACAGATCACAGATTCGTCCTGAGGCTATTCTCCAACGATAACTAAGTCCATTAAGCCCAGATTTGGGCGGATTTATTCGGGTCAATTTTTGGCAGATTCCAAAGGGGTACCATCACAAATTTCGAGGGATTTATCCGAAATGCCATTATATTTCGATTCTGGAGTCTACAAATCACGAAATCAAGCCAAGGCTATTCTCCACCGATAATGAAGTCTATTGATCCTATTCTCCACGAATGATAAGTCTATTAAGCATCGATTTGGGCCAATTTATTTTCGGATGACATTTTCGTAATTTCTTGGGCGACGAAAGACCATTTTCTTTGGATATTGAAGGCTACAGATCACAGAATCGGCCTGATGTTATTCTCCAACTATGACAGAGTCCATTAAGCATCGATTTGTGCGGATTTATTCCGGGTCAATTTTAGCAGATTCCAAAGGGTACCATCACAGATTTTGGGCGATTTATCCGAAATGCCATTTTCTTTCTATTATGGAGGCTACAGATCACGAAATCAGGCCGAAGCTATTCTCCACCGATAATGAAGTTTATTGATCCTATTCTCCACGAATGATAAGTCCGTTAAGCATCGATGTGGGCCAATTTATTTTCGGATGGCATTTTCTTTATTTTTGGGCAAAGAAAGGCCATTTTCGTTGGATATTGAAGGCTACAGATCACGGAATCGACATGAGGCTATTCTCCAACGATGACTGAGTTCATTAAGCACCGATTTGGGCGGATTTATTCCGGGCCAATTTTTGGCAGATTCCAAAGGGGTACCATCACAGATTTTGGGGGATTTATCTGAAATGCCATTATATTTTCATTCTAGAGGCTACAGATCACGGAATCAGGCCAAGGCTATTCTCCACCGATAATAAAGTCTATTGATCCTTTTCTCCACAAATGATAAGTCCGTTAAGCATCGATTTGGGCCAATTTATTTTCGGATGGCATTTTCATAATTTCTTGGGTGACGAAAGGCCATTTTCGTTGGATATTGAAGGCTACAGATCACGGAATCGACATGAGGCTATTCTCCAACGATGACTGAGTCCATTAAGCATCGATTTGGGTGGATTTATTCTGTGTCAATTTTTGGCAGATTCCAAAGGGGTACCATCATAGATTTCAGGCGATTTATCCGAAATGCCATTTTCTTTCAATTCTGGAGGCTACAGATCACGAAATCAGGCAGAGGCTATTCTCTACAGATAATGATGTCAGTTGATCTTATTCTCCACGGATGATAAGTCCGTTAAGCATCGATTTGGGCCAATTTATTTTCGAATGAAATTTTCGTAATTTCTTGGGCGACGAAAGGCCATTTTCTTTGGATATTGAAGGCTACAGATCACGGATTCGGCCTGAGGCTATTCTCCAACGATGACTGAGTTCATTAAGCACCGATTTGGGCGGATTTATTCCTGGTCAATTTTTGGTAGATTCCAAAGGGGTACCATCACAGATTTTGGGGGATTTAAATGAAATGCCATTATATTTTCATTCTAGAGGCTACAGATCACGGAATCAGGCCGAAGCTATTCTCCACCGATAATGAAGTCTATTGATCCTATTCTCCACGGATGATAAGTCCGTTAAGCATCGATTTGGGCCAGTTTATTTTTGGATGGCATTTTCGTAATTTCTTGGGTGACGTAAGGCCATTTTCTTTGGATATTGAAAGCTACAGATCACGGATTCGGCCTGAGACTATTCTCCAACGATGACTGAGTTCATTAAGCACCGATTTTGGTGGATTTATTCGGGGTCAATTTTTGGCAGATTCCAAAAGAGGTACCATCACAGATTTTTGGGGATTTATCCGAAATGCCATTATATTTTGATTCTAGAGGCTACAGATCACGGAATCAGGCCGAAGCTATTCTCCACCGTTAATGAAGTCTATTGATCCTATTCTCCACGGATGATAAGTCCGTTAAGCATCGATTGGGGCCAGTTTATTTTCGTATGGCATTTTTCGTAATTTCTTGGGTGAGGTAAGCCATTTTCTTTGGATATTGAAGGCTACAGATCATAGAATCGGCCTGAGGTTATTCTCCAACTATGACAGAGTCCATTAAGCATCGATTTATGCGGATTTATTCCGGGTCAATTTTAGCAGATTCCAAAGGGTACCATCACAGATTTTGGGCGATTTATCCGAAATGCCATTTTATTTCGATTATGGAGGCTACAGATCACGAAATCAGGCAGAGGCTATTCTCCACCGATAATGAAGTCTATTGATCTTATTCTCCACGAATGATAAGTCCGTTAAGCATCGATTTGGGCCAATTTATTTTCGGATGGTATTTTCGTAATTTCTTGGGCGACGAAAGGCCATTTTCTTGGGATATTGAAAGCTACAGATCACGGAATCGGCCTGAGGCTATTCTCCAACGATGACTGAGTCCATTAAGCATCGATTTGGGCGGATTTATTCCAGGTCAATTTTTGGCAGATTCCAAAGAGGTACCATCACAAATTTTGGGCGATTTATCCGAAATGCCATTTCCTTTCGATTCTGGAGGCTACAGATCACGAAATCAGGCCGAGGCTATTCTCCACCGATAATGAAGTCTAGTGATCCTATTCTCCACGGATGATAAGTACGTTAAGCATCGATATGAGCCAATTTATTTTCGGATGGCATTTTCGTAATTTTTTGGGTGACGAAAGTCCATTTTCTTTGGATATTGAAGGCTACAGATCATGGATTTGGCATGAGGCTATTCTCCAACGATGACTGAGTCCATTAAGCATCTATTTGGGAGGATTTATTCCGAGTCAATTTTTGGGAGATTCCATAGGGGTACTATCACAGATTTCGGGTGATTTATACGAAATTCCATTTTCTTTTGATTCTGGAGGCTATAGATCACGAAATCAGGCCGAGGCTATTCTCCACCGATAATGAAGTCTAGTGATCCTATTTTCCACGGATGATAAGTACGTTAAGCATCGATATGGGCCAATTTATTTCCGGATGGCATTTTCGTAATTTTTTGGACGACGAAAGGCTATTTTCTTTGGATATTGAAGGCTACAGATCATGGATTTGGCCTGAGGCTATTCTCCAACGATGAGTGAGTCCATTAAGCACCGATTTGGGAGGATTTATTTCGGGTTAATTTTTGGGAGATTCCAAAGGGGTACTATCACAGATTTCGGGTGATTTATACGAAATGCCATTTTCTTTTGATTCTGGAGGCTATAGATCACGAAATCAGGCCGAGGCTATTCTCCACCGATAATGAAGTCTATTGATCCTATTCTCCACGGATGATAAGTACGTTAAGCATCGATATGGGCCAATTTATTTTCGGATGGCATTTTCGTAATTTTTGGGCGACGAAAGGCTATTTTCTTTGGATATTGAAGGCTACAGATCAGGGATTTGGCCTGAGGCTATTCTCCAACGATGACTGAGTCCATTAAGCACCGATTTGGGAGGATTTATTCCGGGTCAATTTTTGGCAGATTCCAAAGGGGTACCATCACTGATTTCGGGCGATTTATCTGAAATGCCATTTTTTCGATTTTGAAGGCTACAGATCACGAAATCAGGCCGAGGCTATTCTCCACCGATAATGAAGTCTATTGATCCTATTCTCTACGAATGATAAGTTTGTTAAGCAACGATTTGGGCAAATTTATTTTCGGATGGCATTTTCGTAATTTCTTGGGCGATGAAAGGACATTTTCTTTAGATATTGAAGGCTACAGATCACGGAATCGGCCTGAGGCTATTCTCCAACGATGACTGAGTCCATTAAGCATCGATTTGGGAGGATTTATTCCGAGTCAATTTTTGGGAGATGCCAAAGGGGTACCATCATAGATCTCGGGTGATTTATACGAAATGCCATTTTCTTTTGATTCTGGAGGCTACAGATCACGAAATTAGGGCGAGGCTATTCTCCACCGATAATGAAGTCTATTGATCCTATTCTCCACGGATGTTAAGTCCGTTGAGCATCGATTTGGGCCAGTTTATTTTCGGATGGCATTTTCGTAATTTCTTGGGTGTTGAATGGCCATTTTCGTTGGATATTGAAGGCTACAGATCACGGAATCGACATGAGGCTATTCTCCAACGATGACTGAGTCCATTAAGCAACGATTTGGGCGGATTTATTCAGTGTCAATTTTTGGCAGATTCCAAAGCGGTACCATCACAGATTTCGGGCGATTTATCCGAAATGCCATTTTCATTCGATTTTGGAGGCTACAGATCACGAAATCAGGCAGAGGCTATTCTCCACCGATAATGATGTCTGTTGATCCTATTCTCCACGGATGATAAGTCCGTTAAGCATCGATTTGGGCCAATTTATTTTCGAATGACATTTTCGTAATTTCTTGGGCGACGAAAGGCCATTTTCTTTGGATATTGAAGGCTACAGATCACGGATTCGGCCTGAGGCTATTCTCCAACGATGACTGAGGTCATTAAGCACCGATTTGGGCGGATTTATTCCTGGTCAATTTTTGGCATATTCCAAAGGGAATCACAGATTTTCAGGGATTTATATGAAATGCCATTATATTTTCATTCTAGAGGCTACGGATCACGGAATCAGGCCAAGGCTATTCTCCACCGATAATGAAGTCTATTGATCCTATTCTCCACGGATGATAAGTCCGTTAAGCATCGATATGGGCCAGTTTATTTATGGATGGCATTTTCGTAATTTCTTGGGTGACGAAAGGCCATTTTCTTTGGATATTGAAGGCTACAGATCACGGATTCGGCCTGAGGCTATTCTCCAACGATGACTGAGTTCATTAAGAACAGATTTGGGCGGATTTATTCGGGGTCAATTTTTGGCAGATTCCAAAGGGGGTACCATCACAGATTTTGGGGGATTTATCTGAAATGCCATTATATTTTGATTCTAGGGGCTACAGATCACGGAATCAGACCGAAGCTATTCTCCACCGACAAATGAAGTCTATTGATCCTATTATCCACGGATGATAAGTCCGTTAAGCATCGATTTGGGCCAGTTTATTTTCGGATGGCATTTTCGTAATTTCTTGGGTGACGAAAGGCCATTTTCTTTGGATATTGAAGGCTACATATCATAGAATCTGCCTGAGGTTATTCTCCAAATATGACAGAGTCCATTAAGCATCGATTTGTGCGGATTTATTCCGGGTCAATTTTAGCAGATTCCAAAGGGGTACCATCACAGATTTTGGGCGATTTATCCGAAATGCCATTTTCTTTCGATTATGGAGGCTACAGATCACGAAATCAGGCCGAGGCTATTCTCCACCGATAATGAAGTCTATTGATCCTATTCTCCACAGATGATAAGTCTGTTAAGCATCAATTTGGGCCAATTTTGTTTCGGATGACATTTTCGTAATTTCTTGGGCGACAAAAGGCCATTTTCTTTGGATATTTAAGTCTACTAATCACGGATTCGGGATGAGACTATTCTCCAACGATGACTGAGTCCATTAAGCATCGATTTGGGCGAATTTATTCCAGGTCAATTTTTGGTAGATTCCAAAGGGGTACCATCACAGATTTCGAGTGATTAATCCGAAATGCCATTTTCTTTCGATTCTGGAGGCTACAGATCACAAAATCAGGCCGAGGCTATTCTCCACCGCTAATGAAGTCTATAGATCCTATTCTCAACGGATGATAAGTCCGTTAAACATTGATTTGGGCCAGTTTATTTTCGGATGGCATTTTCGTAATTTTTTGGGCGACGAAATGCCATTTTCTTTGGATATTGAAGGCTACAGATCACGGAATCGGCATGAAGCTAAACTCCAACGATGACTCAGTCCATTAAGCATCGATTTGGGCGGATTTTTCCGTGTCAATTTTTGGCAGATTCCAAAGGGGTACCATCATAGATTTCGGGTGATTTATCCAAAATGACATTATATTTCGATTCTGGAGGCTACAGATCACGGAATCAGGGCTAAGGCTATTCTCCACTGATAATGAAGTCTATTGAACCTATTCTCCACGGATGATAAGTCTGTTAAGCATTGATTTGGACCAATTTATTTTCGGAAATCATTTTCGTAATTTCTTGGGCGACGAAAGGCCATTTTCTTTGGATATTGAAGGCTACAGATCTCGGATTCGGCCTGAGGCTATTCTCCAACGATGACTGAGTCCATTAAGCATAAATTTGGGCGGATTTATTCCGGGTCAATTTTTGGCAGATTCCAAAGGGGTACCATCACAGATTTCGGGTGATTTTTCCGAAATGCCATTTTCTTTCGATTCTGGAGGCTACAGATCACGAAATCAGGCCGATGCTATTCTCCACCGATAATGAAGTCTATTTATCCTATTCTCCACGGATGATAAGTCCGTTAAGCATCGATTTGGGCCAATTTATTTTCGGATGGCATTTTCGTAATTTCTTGGGCGACGAAAGGCCATCTTCTTTGGATATTGAAAGATACAGATCACGGAATCGGCCTGAGGCTATTCTCCAATGATGACTGAGTCCATTAAGCATCGATTTGGGCGAATTTATTCCAGGTCAATTTTTGGTAGATTCCAATGGGGTACCATCACAGATTTCGAGTGATTTATCCGAAATGCCATTTTCTTTCGATTCTGGAGGCTACAGATCACAAAATCAGGCCGAGGCTATTCTCCACCGATAATGAAGTCTATTGATCCTATTCTCCACAGATGATAAGTCTGTTAAGCATCAATTTGGGCCAATTTTGTTTCGGATGACATTTTCGTAATTTCTTGGGCGACAAAAGGCCATTTTCTTTGGATATTTAAGTCTACTAATCACGGATTCGGGATGAGACTATTCTCCAATGATGATTGAGTCAATTAAGAACCGATTTGGGCGGATTTATTCCGGGTCAATTTTGTGCAGATTCCAAAGGGGTACCATCACGGATTTCCAGCGATTTATCCGAAATGCCATTATATTTCGATTCTGGAAGCTACAAATCACGGAATAAGGCCGAGGCTATTCTCCAACGATAATGAAGTCTATTGATCCTGTTCTCCACGGATGATAAGTCCGTTAAGCATCGATTTGGGCCAATTTATTTTCGTAAGGCATTTTCGTAATTTCTTGGCCGACGAAAGGCCATTTTCTTTGGATATTGAAAGATACAGATCACGGAATCGGCCTGAGGCTATTCTCCAACGATGACTGAGTCTATTAAGCATCGATTTGGGCGAATTTATTCAAGGTCAATTTTTTGTAGATTCCAAAGGGGTACCATCACAGATTTCGAGGTATTTATCCGAAATGCCATTTACTTTCGATTCTGGAGGCTACAGATCACAAAATCAGGCCGAGGCTGTTCTCCACCGCTAATGAAGTCTATAGATCCTATTCTCAACGGATGATAAGTCCGTTAAACATTGATTTGTGCCAGTTTATTTTCGGATCGCATTTTCGTAATTTTTTGGGCGACGAAAGGCCATTTTCTTTGGATATTGAAGGCTACAGATCACGGAATCGGCATGAAGCTAAACTCCCACGATGACTCAGTCCATTAAGCATCGATTTGGGCGGATTTATTCCGTGTCAATTTTTGGCAGATTCCAAAGGGGTACTATCATAGATTTCGGGTGATTTATCCAAAATGACATTATATTTCGATTCTGGAGGCTACAGATCACGGAATCAGGGCTAAGGCTATTCTCCACTGATAATGAAGTCTATTGAACCTATTCTCCACGGATGATAAGTCTGTTAAGCATTGATTTGGACCAACTTATTTTCGGAAATCATTTTCGTAATTTCTTGGGCGACGAAAGGCCATTTTCTTTGGATATTGAAGGCTACCGATCTCGGATTCGGCCTGAGGCTATTCTCCAACGATGACAGAGTCCATTAAGCATAAATTTGGGCGGATTTATTCCGGGTCAATTTTTGGCAGATTCCAAAGGGGTACCATCACAGATTTCGGGTGATTTTTCCGAAATGCCATTTTCTTTCGATTCTGGAGGCTACAGATCACGAAATCAGGCCGATGCTATTCTCCACTGATAATGAAGTCTATTGATCCTATTCTCCACGGATGATAAGTCCGTTAAGCATCGATTTGGGCCAATTTATTTTCGGATGGCATTTTCGTAATTTCTTGGGCGACGAAAGGCCATTTTCTTTGGATATTGAAGGCTACAGATCACGGAATCGGCATGAGGCTATTCTCCAACGATGACTGAGTCCATTAAGCATCGATTTGGGCGGATTTATTCCGGGTCAATTTTTGGCAGATTCCAAAGGGGTACCATCACTGATTTTGGGGGATTTATCTGAAATGCCATTATATTTTCATTCTAGAGGCTACAGATCACGGAATCAGGCCAAGGCTATTCTCCACCGATAATGAAGTCTATTGATCCTATTCTCCACGGATGATAAGTCCGTTAAGCATCGATTTGGGCCAGTTTATTTTTGGATGACATTTTCGTAATTTCTTGGGTGACGAAAGGCCATTTTCTTTGGATATTGAAGGCTACAGATCACGGATTCGGCCTGAGGCTATTCTCTAACGATGACTGAGTTCATTAAGAACCGATTTGGGCGGATTTATTCGGGGTCAATTTTTGGCAGATTCCAAAGGGGGTACCATCACAGATTTTGGGGGATTTATCCGAAATGCCATTTTCTTTCGATTTGGAGGCTACAGATCACGAAATCAGGCAGAGGCTATTCTCCACCGATAATGATGTCTGTTGATCCTATTCTCCACGGATGATAAGTCCGTTAAGCATCGATTTGGGCCAATTTATTTTCGAATGACATTTTCGTAATTTCTTGGGCGACGAAAGGCCATTTTCTTTGGATATTGAAGGCTACAGATCACGGATTCGGCCTGAGGCTATTCTCCAACGATAAATGAGTTCATTAAGCACCGATTTGCGCGGATTTATTCCTGGTCAATTTTTGGCAGATTCCAAAGGGGTACCATCACAGATTTTGGGGGATTTATATGAAATGCCATTATATTTTCATTCTAGATGCTACAGATCACGGAATCAAGCCAAGGCTATTCTCCACCGATAATGAAGTCTATTGATCCTATTCTCCACGGATGATAAGTCCGTTAAGCATCGATTTGGGCAAGTTTATTTTTGGATGGCATTTTCGTAATTTCTTGGGTGACGAAAGGCCATTTTCTTTGGATATTGAAGGCTATAGATCACGGATTCGGTCTGAGGCTATTCTCCAACGATGACTGAGTTCATTAAGAACCGATTTGGGCGAATTTATTCGGGGTCTATTTTTGGCAGATTCAAAAGGGGGTACCATCACAGATTTTTGGGGATTTATCCGAAATGCCATTATATTTTGATTCTAGAGGCTACAGATGACGAAATCAGACCGAAGCTATTCTCCACCGACAAATGAAGTCTATTGATCCTATTCTCCACGGATGATAAGTCCGTTAAGCATCGATTTGGGCGAGTTTATTTTCGGATGGCATTTTCGTAATTTCTTGGGTGACGAAAGGCCATTTTCTTTGGATATTGAAGGCTACAGATCATAGAATCATCCTGAGGTTATTCTCCAACTATGACAGAGTCCATTAAGCATCGATTTGTGCGGATTTATTCCGGGTCAATTTTAGCAGATTCCAAAGGGTTACCATCACAGATTTTGGTCGATTTATCCGAATGCCATTTTCTTTCGATTATGGAGGCTACAGATCACGAAATCAGGCCGAGGCTATTCTCCACCGATAATGAAGTCTATTGATCCTATTCTCCACAGATGATAAGTCTGTTAAGCATCGATTTGGGCCAATTTTGTTTCGGATGACATTTTCGTAATTTCTAGGGCGACAAAATGCCATTTTCTTTGGATAATTAAGTCTACTAATCACGGATTCGGGATGAGACTATTCTCCAATGATGATTGAGTCGATTAATAACCGATTTGGGCGGATTTATTCCGGGTCAATTTTTGGCAGATTCCAAAGGGGTACCATCACAGATTTCCAGCGATTTATCCGAAATGCCATTATATTTCGATTCTGGAAGCTACAGATCATGGAATCAGGCCGAGGCTATTCTCCACCGATAATGAAGTCTATTAATCCTGTTCTCCACGGATGATAAGTCCGTTAAGCATCGATTTGGGCCAATTTATTTTCGTAAGGCATTTTCGTAATTTCTTGGGCGACGAAAGGCCATTTTCTTTGGATATTGAAAGCTACAGATCACGGAATCGGCCTGAGGCTATTCTCCAACGATGACTGAGTCCATTAAGCATCGATTTGGGCGAATTTATTCGGGGTCAATTTTTGGCAGATTCCAAAGGGGTACCATCACTGATTTTGGGGGATTTATCTGAAATGCCATTATATTTTCATTCTAGAGGCTACAGATCACGGAATTAGGCCAAGGCTATTCTCCACCGATAATGAAGCCTATAGATCCTATTCTCAACGGATGATAAGTCCGTTAAACATCGATTTGGGCCAGTTTATTTTCAGATGGCATTTTCGTAATTTTTTGGGCGACGAAAGGCCATTTTCT
The DNA here is from genome assembly GCA_946122785.1 of Linum tenue. Lineage (NCBI taxonomy): Eukaryota > Viridiplantae > Streptophyta > Magnoliopsida > Malpighiales > Linaceae > Linum > Linum tenue. Next base: position 903,792 of record CAMGYJ010000009.1, read on the forward strand.
TTGGATATTGAAGGCTACAAATCACGGAATTGGCATGAAGCTAAACTCCAACGATGACTCAGTCAATTAAGCATCGATTTGGGCGGATTTATTCCGTGTCAATTTTTGGCAGATTCCAAAGGGGTACCATCATAGATTTCGGGTGATTTATCCAAAATGACATTATATTTCGATTCTGGAGGCTACAGATCACGGAATCAGGGCTAAGGATATTCTCCACTGATAATGAAGTCTATTGAACCTATTCTCCACGGATGATAAGTCCGTTAAGCATTGATTTGGACCAATTTATTTTCAGATGGCATTTTCATAATTTCTTGGGCGACGAAAGGCCATTTTCTTTGGATATTGAAGGCTACAGATCTCGGAATCAGCCTGAGGCTATTCTCCAACGATGACGGAGTCCATTAAGCATCAATTTGGGCGGATTTATTCCGGGTCAATTTTTGGCAGATTCCAAAGGGGTACCATCAAAGATTTCAGGTGATTTATCCGAAATGCCATTTTGTTTCGATTCTGGAGGCTACAGATCACGAAATCAGGCCGAGGCTATTCTCCACCGATACTGAAGTCTATTGATCCTATTTTCCATGGATGATAAGTCCGTTAAGCATCGATTTGGAGGCAATTTATTTTCGGATGCCATTTTCGTAATTTCATCGGCGACAAAAGGCCATTTTCTTTTGATATTGAAGGCTAAATATCACGGAATCGGCCTGAGGTTATTCTCCAACGATGACTGAGTCCATTAAGGATCGATTTGGGCTGATTTATTTTGGGTCAATTTTTGGCAGATTCCAAAGGGGTACCATCACAGATTTCTGGCGATTTATTCGAATTGCCATTTTCTTTCGATTCTGGAGGCCACAGATCATGAAATCAGGCCGAGGCTATTCTCCACCGATAATGAAGTCTATTGATCCAATTCTCCACGAATGATAAGTCCGTTAAGCATCGATTTTGGGCAATTTATTTTTGGATGGCATTTTTGTAAATTCGTGTGCGACGAAAGGTCATTTTCTATAGATATTGAAGGCTACAGACCACGGATTCGGCCTGAGGCTATTCTCCAACGATGACGGAGTCCATTAAGCACCTATTTGGGCGAAATTATTCCGGGTCAGTGCCATTTTCTTTCGATTCTGGAGGCAACAGATCACGAAATCAGGTCGAGGCTATTCTCCACCGATAATGAAGTCTATTGATCCTATTCTCCACGGATGATAAGTCTGTTAAGCATCGATTTGGGCCAATTTATTTTCGAATGACATTTTAGTAATTTCTTGGGCTATGAAAGGCCATTTTCTTTAGATATTGATGGCTACAGATCACGGATTCGGCCTGAGGCTATTCTCCAACAATGACTAAGTTCATTAAGCACCGATTTGGGTGGATTTATTCCGGGTCAATTTTGGGCAGATTCCAAAGGGGTACCATCACAGATTTTGGGGGATTTATCTGAAATGCCATTATATTTTGATTTGAAAGCTACAGATCACGGAATCAGGCCAAGGCTATTCTCCACCGATAATGAAGTCTATTGATCCTATTCTCCACGGATGATAAGTCCGTGAAGCATCGATTTGGGCCAGTTAATTTTCGGATGACATATTCGTAATTTCGTGGGCGACGAAAGGCCATTTTCTTTGCATATTGAAGGCTACAGATCACGGAATCGGCCTGAGGTTATTCTCCAACGATGACTGAGTCCATTAAGCACCGATTTGGGCGGATTTATTCTGCGTCAATTTTTGGCAGATTCCAAAGGGTTAACATCACAGATTTCGGGCGATTTATCCGAATTGCCATTTTCTTTCTATTCTGGAGGCTACAGATCACGAAATCAGGCCGAGGCTATTCTCCACCGATAATGAAGTCTGTTGATCCTATTCTCCACGAATGATAAGTCCGTTAAGCATCGATTTGGGCCAATTTATTTTCGGATGGCATTTTCGTAATTTTTTGGGCGACGAAAGGCCATTTTCTTTGGATATTGAAGGCTACAGATCACGGAATCGGCATGAAGCTATTCTCCAACGATGACTGAGTCCATTAAGCATCGATTTGGGCGGATTTATTCCGTGTCAATTTTTGGCAGATTCCAAAGGGGTACCATCACAGATTTCGGGTGATTTATCCAAAATGCCATTATATTTTGATTCTGGAGGCTACAGATCACGGAATCAGAGCCAAGGCTGTTCTCCACTGATAATGAAGTCTATTGATCCTATTCTCCACGGAAGATAAGTCCGTAAAGCATTGATTTGGACCAATTTATTTCTGGATGGCATTTTCGTAATTTCTTGGGCGACGAAAGGCCATTTTCTTTGGATATTGAAGCCTACATATCACGGATTCGGCCTGAGGCTATTCTCCAACAATGACTGAGTCCATTAAGCGCCAATTTGGGCATATTTATTTCGGGTCAATTTTTGGCATTTTCCAATGGGGTACCATCACAGATTTCGGGTGATTTATCCGAAATGCCATTTTCTTTCGATTATGGAGGCTACAGATCACGAAATCATGCCGAGGCTATTCTCCACCGATAATGAAGTCTGTTGATCCTATTCTCCACGGATGATAAGTCCGTTAAGCATCGATTTGGGCCAATTTATTTTCGGATGGCATTTTCGTAATTTCTTGGCCGACGAATGGCCATTTTCTTTGGATATTGAAGGCTACAGATCACGGAATCGGCCTGAGGCTATTCTCCAACAATGACAGAGTCCATTAAGCATCGATTTGGGCGGATTTATTCCGTGTCAATTTTTGGCAGATTCCAAAGGGGTACCATCACAGATTTCGGGTGATTTATCCAAAATGCCATTATATTTCGATTCTGGAGGCTACAGATCACGGAATCAGGGCCAAGGCTGTTCTCCACTGATAATGAAGTCTATTGATCCTATTCTCCACGGAAGATAAGTCCGTAAAGCATTGATTTGGACCAATTTATTTTCGGATGGCATTTTCGTAATTTCTTGGGCGACGAAAGGCCATTTTCTTTGGATATTGAAGCCTACATATCACGGATTCGGCCTGAGGCTATTCTCCAACAATGACTGAGTCCATTAAGCGCCAATTTGGGCAGATTTATTTCGGGTCAATTTTTGGCATTTTCCAAAGGGGTACCATCACAGATTTCGGGCAATTTATCCGAAATGCCATTTTCTTTCGATTCTGGAGGCTACGGATCACGAAATCAGGCAGAGGCTATTCTCCACCGATAATGAAATCTGTTGATCCTATTCTCCACGTATGATAAGTTCGTTAAGCATTGATTTGGGCCAATTTATTTTCGGATTGCATTTTCGTAATTTTTTGGGCGACGAAAGGTTATTTTCTTTGGATATTGAAGGCTACAGATCATTGAATCGGCATGAAGCCATTCTCCAACGATGACTGAGTCCATTAAGCATCGATTTGGGTGGATTTATTCCGTGTCTATTTTTGGCAAATTCCAAAGGGGGTACAATCACAGATTTCGGGTGATTTATCGAAAATGCCATTTTCTTTCGATTCTGGAGGCTACGGATCACGAAATCAGGCAGAGGCTATTCTCCATCGATAATGAAGTCTATTGATCCTATTCTCCACGTATGATAAGTTCGTTAAGCATTGATTTGGGCCAATTTATTTTCGGATTGCATTTTCGTAATTTCTTGGGCGAAGAAAGGCCATTTTCTTTGGATATTGAAGGCTACAGATCACGGAATCGGCCTGAGGCTATTCTCCAACGATGACTGAGTCCATTAAGCATCGATTTGGGCGGATTTATTCCGTGTCAATTTTTGGCAGATTCCAAAGGGGTACCATCACAGATTTCGGGTGATTTATCCAAAATGCCATTATATTTCGATTCTGGAGTCTACAGATCACGGAATCAGGGCCAAGGCTGTTCTCCACTGATAATGAAGTCTATTGATCCTATTCTCCACGGAAGATAAGTCCGTAAAGCATTGATTTGGACCAATTTATTTTCGGATGGCATTTTCGTAATTTCTTGGGCGACGAAAGACCATTTTCTTTGGATATTGAAGCCTACATATCACGGATTCGGCCTGAGGCTATTCTCCAACAATGACTGAGTCCATTAAGCGCCAATTTGGGCAGATTTATGTCGGGTCAATTTTTGGCATTTTCCAAAGGGGTACCATCACAGATTTCGGGCAATTTATCCGAAATGCCATTTTCTTTCGATTCTGGAGGCTACGGATCACGAAATCAGGCAGAGGCTATTCTCCACCGATAATGAAATCTGTTGATCCTATTCTCCACGTATGATAAGTTCGTTAAGCATTGATTTGGGCAAATTTATTTTCGGATTGCATTTTCGTAATTTTTTGGGCGACGAAAGGTTATTTTCTTTGGATATTGAAGGCTACAGATCATGGAATCGGCATGAAGCTATTCTCCAACGATGACTGAGTGCATTAAGTATCGATTTGGGCGGATTTATTCCGTGTCAATTTTTGGCAGATTCCAAAGGGGTACCATCACTGATTTTGGGGGATTTATCTGAAATGCCATTATATTTTCATTCTAGAGGCTACAGATCACGGAATCAGGCCAAGGCTATTCTCCACCGATAATGAAGTCTATTGATCCTATTCTCCACGGATGATAAGTCCGTTAAGCATCGATTTGGGCCAGTTTATTTTTGGATGACATTTTCGTAATTTCTTGGGTGACGAAAGGCCATTTTCTTTGGATATTGAAGGCTACAGATCACGGATTCGGCCTGAGGCTATTCTCTAACGATGACTGAGTTCATTAAGAACCGATTTGGGCGGATTTATTCGGGGTCAATTTTTGGCATATTCCAAAGGGGGTACCATCACAGATTTTGGGGGATTTATCCAAAATGCCATTTTCTTTCGATTTGGAGGCTACAGATCACGAAATCAGGCAGAGGCTATTCTCCACCGATAATGATGTCTGTTGATCCTATTCTCCACGGATGATAAGTCCGTTAAGCATCGATTTGGGCCAATTTATTTTCGAATGACATTTTCGTAATTTCTTGGGCGACGAAAGGCCATTTTCTTTGGATATTGAAGGCTACAGATCACGGATTCGGCCTGAGGCTATTCTCCAACGATAAATGAGTTCATTAAGCACCGATTTGCGCGGATTTATTCCTGGTCAATTTTTGGCAGATTCCAAAGGGGTACCATCACAGATTTTGGGGGATTTATATGAAATGCCATTATATTTTGATTCTAGAGGCTACAGATGACGAAATCAGACCGAAGCTATTCTCCACCGACAAATGAAGTCTATTGATCCTATTCTCCACGGATGATAAGTCCGTTAAGCATCGATTTGGGCGAGTTTATTTTCGGATGGCATTTTCGTAATTTCTTGGGTGACGAAAGGCCATTTTCTTTGGATATTGAAGGCTACAGATCATAGAATCGGCCTGAGGTTATTCTCCAACTATGACAGAGTCCATTAAGCATCGATTTGTGCGGATTTATTCCGGGTCAATTTTAGCAGTTTCCAAACGGTTACCATCACAGATTTTGGGCGATTTATCCGAAATGCCATTTTCTTTCGATTATGGAGGCTACAGATCACGAAATCAGGCCGAGGCTATTCTCCACCGATAATGAAGTCTATTGATCCTATTCTCCACAGATGATAAGTCCGTTAAGCATCGATTTGGGCCAATTTTGTTTCGGATGACATTTTCGTAATTTCTTGGGCGACAAAATGCCATTTTCTTTGGATAATTAAGACTACTAATCACGGATTCGGGATGAGACTATTCTCCAATGATGATTGAGTCGATTAATAACCGATTTGGGCGGATTTATTCCGGGTCAATTTTTGGCAGATTCCAAAGGGGTACCATCACAGATTTCCAGCGATTTATCCGAAATGCCATTATATTTCGATTATGGAAGCTACAGATCATGGAATCAGGCCGAGGCTATTCTCCACAGATAATGAAGTCTATTAATCCTGTTCTCCACGGATGATAAGTCTGTTAAGCATTGATTTGGACCAATTTATTTTCGGATGGCATTTTCGTAATTTCTTGGGCGACGAAAGGCCATTTTCTTTGGATATTGAAGGCTACAGATCTCGGAATCGGCCTGAGGCTATTCTCCAACGATGACGGAGTCCATTAAGCATCAATTTGGGCGGATTTATTCCGGGTCAATTTTTGGCAGATTCCAAAGGGGTACCATCAAAGATTTCAGGTGATTTATCCGAAATGCCATTTTGTTTCGATTCTGGAGGCTACAGATCACGAAATCAGGCCGAGGCTATTCTCCACCGATACTGAAGTCTATTGATCCTATTTTCCATGGATGATAAGTCCGTTAAGCATCGATTTGGAGGCAATTTATTTTCGGATGCCATTTTCGTAATTTCATCGGCGACAAAAGGCCATTTTCTTTTGATATTGAAGGCTAAATATCACGGAATCGGCCTGAGGTTATTCTCCAACGATGACTGAGTCCATTAAGGCTACAGATCATGGAATCGGCATGAAGCTATTCTCCAACGATGACTGAGTCCATTAAGCATCGATTTGGGTGGATTTATTCCGTGTCTATTTTTGGCAAATTCCAAAGGGGGTACAATCACAGATTTCGGGTGATTTATCGAAAATGCCATTTTCTTTCGATTCTGGAGGCTACGGATCACGAAATTAGGCAGAGGCTATTCTCCACCGATAATGAAATCTGTTGATCCTATTCTCCACGTATGATAAGTTCGTTAAGCATTGATTTGGGCCAATTTATTTTCGGATTGCATTTTCGTAATTTCTTGGGCGAAGAAAGGCCATTTTCTTTGGATATTGAAGGCTACAGATCACGGAATCGGCCTGAGGCTATTCTCCAACGATGACTGAGTCCATTAAGCATCGATTTGGGCGGATTTATTCCGTGTCAATTTTTGGCAGATTCCAAAGGGGTACCATCACAGATTTCGGGTGATTTATCCAAAATGCCATTATATTTCGATTCTGGAGGCTACAGATCACGGAATCAGGGCCAAGGCTGTTCTCCACTGATAATGAAGTCTATTGATCCTATTCTCCACGGAAGATAAGTCCGTAAAGCATTGATTTGGACCAATTTATTTTCGGATGGCATTTTCGTAATTTCTTGGGCGACGAAAGGCCATTTTCTTTGGATATTGAAGCCTACATATCACGGATTCGGCCTGAGGCTATTCTCCAACAATGACTGAGTCCATTAAGCGCCAATTTGGGCAGATTTATGTCGGGTCAATTTTTGGCATTTTCCTAAGGGGTACCATCAAAGATTTCGGGCAATTTATCCGAAATGCCATTTTCTTTCGATTCTGGAGGCTACGGATCACGAAATCAGGCAGAGGCTATTCTCCACCGATAATGAAATCTGTTGATCCTATTCTCCACGTATGATAAGTTCGTTAAGCATTGATTTGGGCCAATTTATTATCGGATTGCATTTTCGTAATTTTTTGGGCGACGAAAGGTTATTTTCTTTGGATATTGAAGGCTACAGATCATGGAATCGGCATGAAGCTATTCTCCAACGATGACTGAGTCCATTAAGTATCGATTTGAGTGGATTTATTCCGTGTCTATTTTTGGCAAATTCCAAAGGGGGTACAATCACAGATTTCGGGTGATTTATCGAAAATGCCATTTTCTTTCGATTATTGAGGCTACGGATCACGAAATCAGGCAGAGGCTATTCTCCATCGATAATGAAGTCTATTGATCCTATTCTCCACGTATGATAAGTTCGTTAAGCATTGATTTGGGCCAATTTATTTTCGGATTGCATTTTCGTAATTTCTTGGGCGAAGAAAGGCCATTTTCTTTGGATATTGAAGGCTACAGATCACGGAATCGGCCTGAGGCTATTCTCCAACGATGACTGAGTCCATTAAGCATCGATTTGGGAGGATTTATTCCAATTTAATTTTTGGGAGATTCCAAAGCGGTAACATCTCAGATTTCGGCGATTTATCCGAAATGCCATTTTCTTTCGATTCTGGAGGCTACAGATCACGAAATCAGGCAGAGGCTATTCTCCACCAATAATGAAGTCGGTTGATCCTATTCTCCACGGATGATAAGTCCGTTAAGCATCGATTTGGGCTAATTTATTTTCGGATGGCATTTTCGTAATTTCTTGGGCGATGAAAGGCCATTTTCTTTGGATATTGAACGCTACAGATCACGGAATCGGCCTGAGGCTATTCTCCAACGATAACTGAGTCCATTAAGCATTGATTTGGGCGGATTTATTCCGGGTCAATTTTTGACAGATTCCAAGGGGTACCATCACAGATTTCAGGCGATTTATCCGAAATGACATTTTCTTTCGATTCTGGAGGCTACAGATAACGAAACATGCCGAGGCTATTCTCCACCGATAATGAAGTCTGTTGATAATATTCTCCACGGATGATAAGTCCGTTAAGCATCGATTTGGGCCAATTTATTTTCAGATGGCATTTTCGTAATTTCTTGGGCGAAGAAAGGCCATTTTCTTTGGATATTGAAGGCTACAGATCACGAATTCTGCATGAGGCTATTCTCCAATGATGACTGAGTCCATTAAGCACCGATTTGGGCGGATTTATTCCGGGTCAATTTTTGGCAGATTCCAAAGGGGTATCATCACAGATTTTGGGCCATTTATCCGAAATGCAATTTCCTTTCGATTCTGGAGGCTACAGATCACGAAATCAGGCCGAGGCTATTCTCCACCGATAATGAAGTCTAGTGATCCTATTCTCCACGGATGATAAGTACGTTAAGCATCGATATGAGCCAATTTATTTTCGGATGGCATTTTCGTAATTTTTTGGGTGACGAAAGTCCATTTTCTTTGGATATTGAAGGCTACAGATCATGGATTTGGCATGAGGCTATTCTCCAACGATGACTGAGTCCATTAAGCATCGATTTGGGAGGATTTATTCCGAGTCAATTTTTGGGAGATTCCATAGGGGTACTATCACAGATTTCGGGTGATTTATACGAAATTCCATTTTCTTTTGATTCTGGATGCTATAGATCACGAAATCAGGCCGAGGCTATTCTCCACCGATAATGAAGTCTAGTGATCCTATTTTCCACGGATGATAAGTACGTTAAGCATCGATATGGGCCAATTTATTTCCGGATGGCATTTTCGTAATTTTTTGGGCGACGAAAGGCTATTTTCTTTGGATATTGAAGGCTACAGATCATGGATTTGGCCTGAGGCTATTCTCCAACGATGAGTGAGTCCATTAAGCACCGATTTGGGAGGATTTATTTCGGGTTAATTTTTGGGAGATTCCAAAGGGGTACTATCACAGATTTCGGGTGATTTATACGAAATGCCATTTTCTTTTGATTCTGGAGGCTATAGATCACGAAATCAGGCCGAGGCTATTCTCCACCGATAATGAAGTCTATTGATCCTATTCTCCACGGATGATAAGTACGTTAAGCATCGATATGGGCCAATTTATTTTCGGATGGCATTTTCGTAATTTTTTGGGCGACGAAAGGCTATTTTCTTTGGATATTGAAGGCTACAGATCAGGGATTTGGCCTGAGGCTATTCTCCAACGATGACTGAGTCCATTAAGCACCGATTTGGGAGGATTTATTCCGGGTCAATTTTTGGCAGATTCCAAAGGGGTACCATCACTGATTTCGGGCGATTTATCTGAAATGCCATTTTTTCGATTCTGAAGGCTACAGATCACGAAATCAGGCCGAGGCTATTCTCCAACGATAATGAAGTCTATTGATCCTATTCTCTACGAATGATAAGTTTGTTAAGCAACGATTTGGGCAAATTTATTTTCGGATGGCATTTTCGTAATTTCTTGGGCGATGAAAGGCCATTTTCTTTGGATATTGAAGGTTACAGATCACGGAATCGGTCTGAGGCTATTCTCCAACGATGACTGAGTCCATTAAGCATCGATTTGGGAGGATTTATTCCGAGTCAATTTTTGGGAGATGCCAAGAGGTACCATCACAGATTTCGGGTGATTTATACGAAATGCCATTTTCTTTTGATTCTGGAGGCTACAGATCACGAAATCAGGGCGAGGCTATTCTCCACCGATAATGAAGTCTATTGATCTTGTTCTCCACGGTTGATAAGTCCGTTAAGCATCGATATGGGCCAATTTATTTTCAGATGGCATTTTCGTTATTTCTTGGGCGACGAAAGGCCATTTTCTTTGGATATTGAAGGCTACAGATCACGGATTCGGCCTGAGCCTATTCTCCAACGATGACTGAGTCCATTAAGAACCATTTTGGGGGGATTTATTCCGCGTCAATTTTTGGCAGATTCCAAATGGGCACCATCACAAATTTTGGGCCATTTATCCGAAATGCAATTTTCTTTCGATTCTTTTGGCTACAGATCACGGAATCAGGGCCAAGGCTGTTCTCCACTGATAATGAAGTCTATTGATCCTATTCTCCACGAATGATAAGTTTGTTAAGCATCGATTTGGGCAAATTTATTTTCGGATGGCATTGTCGTAATTTCTTGGCGACGAAAGGCCATTTTCTTTGGATATTGAAGGCTACAGATCACGAATTCGGCGTGAGGCTATTCTCCAATGATGACTGAGTCCATTAAGCACCGATTTGGGCGGATTTATATCGGGTCAATTTTTGGCAGATTCCAAAGGGGTACCATCACAAATTTTGGGCCATTTATCCGAAATGCAATTTTCTTTCGATTCTTGAGGCTACAGATCACGGAATCAGGCCGAGGCTATTCTCCACCGATAATGAAGTCTGTTAATCCTATTCTCCACGGATGATAAGTCCGTAAAGCATTGATTTGGACCAATTTATTTTCGGATGGCATTTTCTTAATTTCTTAGGCGATGAAAGGCCATTTTCTTTGGATATTGAAGGTTACAGATCACGGAATCGGCCTGAGGCTATTCTCCAACGATGACTGAGTCCATTAAGCATCGATTTGGAAGGATTTATTCCGCGTCAATTTTTGGGAGATTCCAAAGGGGTACCATCACTGATTTCGGGCGATTTATCCGAAATGCCATTTTTTCGATTCTGTAGGCTACAGATCACGAAATCAGGCAGAGGCTATTCTCCACTGATAATAAAGTCTATTGATCCTATTCTCCACGAATGATAAGTTTGTTAAGCATCGATTTGGGCAAATTTATTTTCGGATGGCATTGTCGTAATTTCATGGCGACGAAAGGCCATTTTCTTTGGATATTGAAGGCTACAGATCACGAATTCGGCGTGAGGCTATTCTCCAATGATGACTGAGTCCATTAAGCTCCGATTTGGGCGGATTTATATCGGGTCAATTTTTGGCAGATTCCAAAGGGGTACCATCACAAATTTTGGGCCATTTATCCGAAATGCAATTTTCTTTCAATTCTTGAGGCTACAGATCACGAAATCAGGCCGAGGCTATTCTCCACCGATAATGAAGTCTAGTGATCCTATTCTCCACGGATGATAAATACGTTAAGCATCGATATGGGGCAATTTATTTTCGGATGGCATTTTCGTAATTTTTTAGGCGACGAAAGGCTATTTTCTTTGGATATTGAAGGCTACAGATCATGGATTTGGCCTGAGGCTATTCTCCAACGATAACTGAGTCCATTAAGCACCGATTTGGGAGTATTTATTCCGGGTCAATTTTTGGCAGATTCCAAAGGGGTACCATCACTGATTTCGGGCGATTTATCCGAAATGCCATTTTTTCGATTCTGGAGGCTAAAGATCACGAAATCAGGCCGAGGCTATTCTCCACCGATAATGAAGTCTGTTGATCCTATTCTCCACGGATGATAAGGCCGTTAAGCATCCATTTGGGCCAATTTATTTTCGGATTGCATTTTCGTAATTTCTTCGGCGACGAAAGGCCATTTTCTTTGGATATTGGAGGCTACAGATCACGGAATCGGCCTGACGCTATTCTCCAACGATGACAGAGTCCATTAAGCATCGATTTGGGCGGATTTATTCCGTGTCAATTTTTGGCAGATTCCAAAGGGGTACCATCACAGATTTTGGGCAATTTATCCGAAATGCCATTTTCTTTCGATTCTGGAGGCTACGGATCACGAAATCAGGCAGAGGCTATTCTCCACCAATAATGAAGTCTGTTGATCCTATTCTCCACGTATGATAAGTTCGTTAAGCATTGATTTGGGCCAATTTTTTTCGGATTGCATTTTCGTAATTTTTAGGGCGACGAACGGTTATTTTCTTTGGATATTGAAGGTTACAGATCATGGAATCGGCATGAAGCTATTCTCCAACGATGACTGAGTCCATTAAGCATCGATTTGGGTGGATTTATTCCGTGTCAATTTTTGGCAAATTCCAAAGGGGGTACAATCACAGATTTCGGGTGATTTATCCAAAATGCCATTATATTTGGATTCTGGAGGCTACAGATCACGGAATCAGGCCAAGGCTATTCTCCACTGATAATGAAGTCTATTGATCCTATTCTCCACGGATGATAAGTCCATTAAGCATTGATTTGGACCAATTTATTTTTGGATGACATTTTCGTAATTTCTTGGGCGACGAAAGGCCATTTTCATTGGATATTGAAGGCTACAGATCAAGGAATCGGCCTGAGGCTATTCTCCAAAGATGACTGAGTCCATTAAGCATCAATTTGGGCGTATTTATTCCGGGTCAATTTTTGGCAGATTCCAAAGGGTGCCATCACAGATTTCGTCCGATTTATCCGAAATGCCATTTTCTTTCGATTCTGGAGGCTACAGATCACGAAATCAGGCTGAGGCTATTCTCCACCGATAATGAAGTCTGTTGATCCTATTCTCCACGGATGATAAGTCCGCTAAGCATCGATTTGGGCCAATTTATTTTCGGATGGCATTTTCGTAATTTCTTGGGCGATGAAAGGCCATTTTCTTTAGATATTGAACGCTACAGATCATGGAATCGGCCTGAGGCTATTCTCCAACGATAACTGAGTCCATTAAGCATTAATTTGGGCGGATTTATTCCGGGTCAATTTTTGGCAGATTCCAAGGGGTACCATCACAGATTTCAGGCGATTTATCCGAAATGCCATTTTCTTTCGATTCTGGAGGCTACAGATCACAAAATCAGGCCGAGGCAAGTCTCCACAGATAATATAGTCTGTTGATCCTATTCTCCATGGATGATAAGTCCGCTAAGCATCGATTTGGGCTAATTTATTTTCGGATGGCATTTTCGTATTTTCTTGGGCGACGAAAGGCCATTTTCTTTGGATATTGATGGCTACCGATCACGGAATCGGCCTGAGGCTATTCTCCAACGATGACTAAATCCATTTAGCATCGAATTGGGAGGATTTATTCCGAGTCAATTTTTGGGAGATTCCAAAGGGGTACTATCACAGATTTCGGGTGATTTATACGAAATGCCATTTTCTTTTGATTCTGGAGGCTACAGATCACGAAATCAGGCTGAGGCTATTCTCCACCGATAATGAAGTCTATAGATTCTGTTCTCCACGGATGATAAGTCCGTTAAGCATCGATTTGGGACAATTTATTTTCTGATGGCATTTTCGTAATTTCTTGGGCGAAGAAAGGCCATTTTCTTTGGATATTGAAGGCTACAGATCACGAATTCTGCATGAGGCTATTCTCCAATGATGACTGAGTCCATTAAGCACCGATTTGGGCGGATTTATTCCGGGTCAATTTTTGGCAGATTCCAAAGGGGTACCATCACAGATTTTGGGCCATTTATCCAAAATGCAATTTTCTTTCGATTCTGGAGGCTACAGATCACGAAATCAGGCCGAGGCTATTCTCCACCGATAATGAAGTCTAGTGATCCTATTCTCCACGGATGATAAGTACGTGAAGCATCGATATGGGCCAATTTATTTCCGGATGGCATTTTCGTAATTTTTTGGGCGACGAAAGGCTATTTTCTTTGGATATTGAAGGCTACAGATCATGGATTTGGCCTGAGGCTATTCTCCAACGATGACTGAGTCCATTAAGCACCGATTTGGGAGGATTTATTCCGGGTTAATTTTTGGGAGATTCCAAAGGGGTACTATCACAGATTTCGGGTGATTTATACGAAATGCCATTTTCTTTTGATTCTGGAGGCTATAGATCACGAAATCAGGCCGAGGCTATTCTCCACCGATAATGAAGTCTATTGATCCTATTCTCCACGGATGATAAGTACGTTAAGCATCGATATGGGCCAATTTATTTTCGGATGGCATTTTCGTAATTTTTTGGGCGACGAAAGTCCATTTTCTTTGGATATTGAAGGCTACAGATCATGGATTTGGACTGAGGCTATTCTCCAACGATGACTGAGTCCATTAAGCATCGATTTGGGAGGATTTATTCCGAGTCAATTTTTGGAGATTCCATAGGGGGTACTATCACAGATTTCGGGTGATTTATACGAAATGCCATTTTCTTTTGATTCTGGAGGCTATAGATCACGAAATCTGGCCGAGGCTATTCTCCACCGATAATGAAGTCTAGTGATCCTATTTTCCACGGATGATAAGTACGTTAAGCATCGATATGGGCCAATTTATTTCCGGATGGCATTTTCGTAATTTTTTGGGGGACGAAAGGCTATTTTCTTTGGATATTGAAGGCTATAGATCATGGATTTGGCCTGAGGCTATTCTCCAACGATGATTGAGTCCATTAAGCACCGATTTGGGAGGATTTATTCCGGGTTAATTTTTGGGAGATTCCAAAGGGGTACTATCACAGATTTCGAGTGATTTATACGAAATGCCATTTTCTTTTGATTCTGGAGGCTATAGATCACGAAATCAGGCCGAGGCTATTCTCCACCGATAATGAAGTCTATTGATCCTATTCTCCACGGATGATAAGTACGTTAAGCATCGATATGGGCCAATTTATTTTCGGATGGCATTTTCGTAATTTTTTGGGCGACGAAAGGTTATTTTCTTTGGATATTGAAGGCTACAGATCATGGATTTGGCTGAGGCTATTCTCCAACGATGACTGAGTCCATTAAGCACCGATTTGGGAGGATTTATTCCGGGTCAATTTTTGGCAGATTCCAAAGGGGTACCATCACTGATTTCGGGCGATTTATCCGAAATGCCATTTTTCGATTCTGAAGGCTACAGATCACGAAATCAGGCCGAGGCTATTCTCCACCGATAATGAAGTCTATTGATCCTATTCTCTCGAATGATAAGTTTGTTAAGCAACGATTTGGGCAAATTTATTTTCGGATGGCATTTTCGTAATTTCTTGGGCGATGAAAGGCCATTTTCTTTGGATATTGAAGGTTACAGATCACGGAATCGGCCTGAGGCTATTCTCCAACGATGACTGAGTCCATTAAGCATCGATTTGGAAGGATTTATTCCGCGTCAATTTTTGGGAGATTCCAAAGGGGTACCATCACTGATTTCGGGCGATTTATCCGAAATGCCATTTTTTCGATTCTGTAGGCTACAGATCACGAAATCAGGCAGAGGCTATTCTCCACTGATAATAAAGTCTATTGATCCTATTCTCCACGAATGATAAGTTTGTTAAGCATCGATTTGGGCAAATTTATTTTCGGATGGCATTGTCGTAATTTCATGGCGACGAAAGGCCATTTTCTTTGGATATTGAAGGCTACAGATCACGAATTCGGCGTGAGGCTATTCTCCAATGATGACTGAGTCCATTAAGCTCCGATTTGGGCGGATTTATATCGGGTCAATTTTTGGCAGATTCCAAAGGGGTACCATCACAAATTTTGGGCCATTTATCCGAAATGCAATTTTCTTTCAATTCTTGAGGCTACAGATCACGAAATCAGGCCGAGGCTATTCTCCACCGATAATGAAGTCTAGTGATCCTATTCTCCACGGATGATAAATACGTTAAGCATCGATATGGGGCAATTTATTTTCGGATGGCATTTTCGTAATTTTTTAGGCGACGAAAGGCTATTTTCTTTGGATATTGAAGGCTACAGATCATGGATTTGGCCTGAGGCTATTCTCCAACGATAACTGAGTCCATTAAGCACCGATTTGGGAGTATTTATTCCGGGTCAATTTTTGGCAGATTCCAAAGGGGTACCATCACTGATTTCGGGCGATTTATCCGAAATGCCATTTTTTCGATTCTGGAGGCTAAAGATCACGAAATCAGGCCGAGGCTATTCTCCACCGATAATGAAGTCTATTGATCCTGTTCTCCATGGATGATAAGTCCGTTAAGCATCGATTTGGGCCAATTTATATTCGGATGGCATTTTCGTAATTTCTTGGGCGACGAAAGGTCATTTTCTTTCGATATTGAAGGCTACATATCACGGATTCGGCCTGAGGCTATTCTCCAACGATGACTGAGTCCATTAAGCACCGATTTGGGAGGATTTATTCTGGGTCAATTTTTGGCAGATTCTAAAGGGGTACCATCACTGATTTCGGGCGATTTATCCGAAATGCCATTTGATAGACCGTCATTTACACATGTTTTTACCCCCGTTCTTGCACCGTTTGAGGTGTTGATTCTCGTGTTTTAGGCCGATTTCACGCTAGGTTGTGCTTGTTTGTGATATTTCAGGTCCTAGTACGTGAATGAAGGCTTAGGAGCGAGTCTGGGGTCGATTGGACGAAGAACGGACGAATGGCGAGGTTTTTGGGGAGCTGCACGGGCAGACCAGGGAGGCTGCACGGCCGTGCACGTGACAAGATGGCCGTGCGCCTTATGCCGAGGAGACGCACGGGCAGACCCTGAAGATTGCACGGCCGTGCACCCTGGCCGTGCAAGATGGCTGAGGTCGAACTAAATGGTACGCCACGTTTTGGAGTGCACGGCCAGAATGGTGTTATGCACGACCGTGCACCCTGACCGTGCGAGTCGGGAAAGCCTGGTTTTAGAGCCTATTCCGAGCCAAAAGTGGGAGAATCGTATTTTGAGAGCAAAAACAGAGCCCTAGAGAGAGAAAGTGCGAAGAACACATCCTAGAAGCTGTCTTAGAGCTGGATTTCATCGAATCGAGCTTGGAGATCGTCATAGGAGTGGAAATCATCGTCCCGGAGCAGATTATCCTCATCGTTATGAGTATGACTAATCCGATTCTTGTTTTCTCTTCTCTCTCTATGGAGTAGAACCCTTCTCTCACTTGGGTATGAAGAACCCTAGTTCCTTGTGTTAGGGATTTGATTGTAATGACTTGGGATGATATTACTGTTTGATTTTAATCGAATGACGCATGTTTAATGAATTGATTTGAGTCTGATCAGCTTTTCTCAATTTCTACTGCAATCTGAGATAGATAGAATCTGATTAGGTTGTTAGAGCCTCTTCATTCGATAGTAGGAGATTGGCTATACGAGAGTTAGCCAGTTTACTGCTTTGTACTGGTGTTCTTGGTGCCAGTAGTGGAGTTCTGTGTTCATAGCCTCAGCTTTCTATCCCGGTGAAGACTAGTCGTCTGCCGGGTAGTTAGACTGAGAGGGCTTGGTCAGCTTAAGAGATTCCAAGCTACTGTCGGATCTTCCGCAGTCTAATCAACAGTAAATCAACCCAGGGAATTGCAATTGAACCTAACCAAGGGGCTAGGGGGACTCAATCCCGAGTGACTCTTGCCTGCTTTAGAAACCCGAACAATTTACTGCTTTCTTGTTGCTTTTACTTTTCACAACAATCACTCGAACTAGTTTGCTAGATAATAGAGAATCACGGAGTAAGCAGTAGATCTAGACCCCGGGTTGATAATTAAACTTGCCTGTTACTGCATTCCCGGACTGCGATTACACTTGGTCGCAGTTTGGTGTTGTGTTTTGGCGTGTCAAGTTTTTGGCGCCGTTGCCGGGGACCCTCTAGGTTATTGGGGAAACGTGATAATTTGTTACTCTAGCTTTTTCTTTATTGCATTTTTCTTTTCCACCTGTGTGCCTTCATGGGTTGTTTCTGCGGACTGTGTGCAGGTAGTGCATGACCCGTAGCCAGTCGGGAGATCTACTACCGTTAGACCAGGAGCTTGAACGAACTTGCAGGAACTTCAAGCGGGCTCTAAAGGCACGACTGGCTGCGGAGGAGGAGCTATCACAGCTGCAGTTAGAAGAAGAAGAAGGCGAGATGGATGATCCAGAGAACCGTGATGTGATCCCGGAGGAGCAGACCATGGGATCCTACTGGACCGCCAGGGCTGCAGACATGAGGTCAGCCATTCAACACCCTCATGTCCCAGCCAACAACTTTGAGGTGAGCACCTCAGTGATCACCATGCTGCGCGGTTCAGTGGTGTTCCGTGGTAAGGAGGGAGAGTGCCCTCGATCACATCCCAGGCGATTCCACGAGCTCATCGATGGAATCAAGATCAATGGGGTACCAGCAGATGCCATCCAGCTGAGGTACTTCCCATTCACTCTGGAGGGGCAGGCCAAGGAGTGGCTAGACACTCAACCTCCGGGCTCCATCACCACGTTCGCCAACCTGGCGGACAAGTTCCTCACCCGCTACCATCCTCCATCCAAGACAGCTGATCTCTAGAAGCAGATTACACATTTTTCTCAGGATGAGGATGAGACCATTAGGGATGCTTGGGAGAGATACACCAGCCTCTTTCTCAGGTGTCCCAATCATGGTTTCAATGATGCATTCAAGGTGGGCACCTTCTATCACGCCCTCTTCCCGGAGGACAAGCAGCTGATCGATTCGGTTTGTGGCGGGAACATGCTGACCAAAAACCCGCCACACCTGAATCAACTCTTTGAGGAGATGGCGGAGAACGGGTACGACTGGGGCACGGCCAGGCGATCGAGACGAGCACCAGGACGGGGTGTGCATGCTGTGGGCACCCAGTCATCTGATTTGGTGCAGGTAGTATCGAAGCTGGTCTCAGCTATCGATCGTTCCGGGATGATTCCAGGGACCGGACAGCAGCAGGCGATGCTCTGCCAATGGTGCGAAAGCACCCATCATACGGTGGAGGACTGCCAGGCGATGAAGGAATCAACCACACCCCAGGAGCAGGTGAACTTCATCAACAATGTCAGGCGCAATGACCCCTACAGCAACACGTACAATGAGGGGTGGCGCCAGCATCCTAACTTCTCCTGGGCTGGGCAAAATCCCAAACCACCAGCTCCCCAGGGACCACCAGGCTTCCAGCGGCCGCCATATCAGCCCAGACAGGGGCAGTTCCAGCAGCAACAACAGTCTCTCTATCAGCCCATGCAGGGGCATGCTGCTCAATCACAGCCGCGACCTTTCCAGCAGCCAGGTGCAGCCCCTGCTGCCCCAGTACAGAATGATCAGATGGCTGAGCTGCGGGACTTGGTAGGTTCTCTCGCCAGTACTAGTGCTCAGAAATTCAACACCTTTGAGCAGTTCATGGAGAAGGCCTCGGGTAAACTCCTGGCTCTTGAAGCTGGCCAGAGGAACACACAGGCCGTTTTGCAGGATATCCAGACCCAGCTGGGGAGCGTGGCCCAGGCAGTGGCTCAAAGGGCTCCTGGTACTCTACCAGGGCAGACCATCCCTCACCCGCCGACCCCGGATGAGCGCTGCAATGCCATCATGACCAGGAGTGGCAAGCTGACTGTTGATCCCCCTGCTCGGGAACCGGAGAGAGAAAGCCCTGTTGCAGCATCTCCAGCGGCTGAACAAGAAGTAGAGAAGGAGGTTGAGGTGCCTGCTCCTAAACCGCAACCAGTGGTGAAGGAGTATGTACCACAGCTTCCCTTCCCTACTCGGTTGCACAAGGACCGACTGGAGACTGAGTTTGCCAAATTCATGGCAATGCTGAAGCATCTGAATGTCCAAGTGCCCTTCCTGGAGGCACTCTCGCAAATGCCGAAGTATGCGAAGTTTTTAAAAGAGCTTCTCTCAAAGAAGCAAAAGCTGAGTGAGCTGGCCACGGTGGAGCTCAGCGAGGAGTGCTCGGCTATTCTGCAGAACAAGCTTCCGCAGAAGAAAAAGGACCCAGGTAGTTTTACTATCCCGTGCTCTATTGATAAATTGCATGTAGAGAAGTCCTTGGCGGATTTAGGTGCTAGTATCAATGTTATTCCATATAAATTGTTCATGAAACTAGGCCTAGGTGAACCCCGTGCTACTAGGATGACCCTTCAATTAGCTGACAGATCCGTAGTGCATCCTAGGGGTATAGTGGAAGACCTTCTAGTTAAGGTTGGCAAATTCACATATCCGGTGGATTTTGTTATCCTGGACATCAGTGAGGACACAGAAGTGCCTCTTATACTGGGAAGGCCTTTCCTGGCCACCGCCAAGGCTCTCATAGATGTGCATGATGGGACCTTAGTTTTGAGGGATGGCGAGGAGCGAATAACGTTTTCAGTTGCTAACACTATACCTGCTTCGTTACCTCTGCATCCTGTATCTCACTAGGAGCACGAGTCTGTCGTGTATCCTTCTGTGCTGCCTATTTTGCAGGACCTGCCTCCCACACCTTCGCCGTCACTCCTGACCACTCCATCACCAAAAATACAGATCAAGGAGGAGTGGCGGCCGACACTGCAGGCAGCTAAGCCCGCTCGAACGAAAGCCGAAGACCACTATGAGCTGGTCCCCCCCCCCCACCTTGGCCATCCGTGTATTCACTCGCTTGCATCCTACCGGATGGCCAAGTCGAGCTGGCAAATGCAGGTGGCCACATTCGTCGCGTACATGGCCACCATTTGAAGTTGTACCTCAAGAGCGATGTGGATCCGCTCTTGAAGGCACCTGATCCTACACTTCCCTGAGCATCCATACTGGCGTCCAGCTAAAAGACGGTAAAGAAGCGCTTGTGGGGAGGCAACCCCACCGAGGTTTGCATTTTCTTACTCTTTTTCCTTTGATTTTGTGTGTTTTTGAGTCTTGAGACGTTAATCCAGAGTCAAGTGTCGTTTTTGAGTGAAAACAGGTTGATTTCGGGGCTCCAGCATGTCGCACGGCCAGGACCTCAGCTTGCACGGCCGTGCCCTCAGCCTGGCCTGGCCGTGCGAGCTCTCGGCCAAAAGTGCACGGCCAAAAGCGCATATCGCACGGCCGTGCGCTCGTCCTGGCCTGGCCGTGCGTCTTGCACGGGCATCACATCGCCTCGCACGGCCGTGCGGGTATACCCCCTTGGCCGTGCGAGCTCTCGGCCAAAAGTGCACGGCCAAAAGCGCCAGGTGCACGGCCGTGCGCCTCGGCTCGGCCAGGCCGTGTCGGCCTGCACGGGCAGCAACCACTCTTGCACGGCCGTGCGCCCCTGCCCGTGCAGCCGAGGCACGGCCTATTTATATGGCCTGCACGGCCATTGTGGTCAGAAAATCAAAAACCACTCGCCGGAAACCTCTCCCCTCGCCGGAAAACCGCGCAAAACCCACACTTTTTCGATTTTTTTCGGCCACTTTGGGTAATTTTTTCACCAAACCAACAACAAACCCACTCTTTCTACACCCAAAGCGGCCTATCCCTCGAGTTTGAGCGAGTTTGGGCGACGTTCTTGTCGCCGGAGGCGATTTCCGGCGAGAATCCGGCGAGGCTCCGACGAGCAATTCCGACCAGTTTTTCGGCGTTTCGTCGATTCCATTGTCTTCCCCTCATCATCCCCTACACCTCTACTTGAGTCTCCAGGTTTGATTTTGCCCCTAACTATGTTAATTTTGGAGAATTGAGTGTGTAGGGTGTATGTTAGAGAACCTTATTGAATCATGCGATTTGTGTGAAATTGATTGAGGGGAATGCATGGGATGTGATTGAATTATGTTGGGCAAAGTCCCCTTTGCTTGTTTGAGCCCTTGTGTGCAAGAATTGGGCCAATTTCATGCTTAACTTAATAGTGCACACAAGGTGTTCGATGAAATGCCTGTTTTCCATGCCATGTTGTGGCCACCGGTTGGGGCCCTTAATGATATAGTTTGAGGGTGTATTTGCTATGGATGCAAACCTTGAGTTGCCTATTTTCTTGTGAATGTGCACCCCCACCTAGATTATGCTTGATTTATTGAGTTTTTGACCCCCGAACTATGGATGAAACCATGGTTCGGCTGCTTTCTGTTCTTAAGTGTGGGGGTGGCCTTGACCTTTTCTTTGGCTCTTTTGGTTCCACTTTGGGTTGTTGTTTTGCAGGGCAATGGCGCAACCTAATCTCCAGCACCCATTCATCTGGGATCTCAGGAGGGGCTCCACCGCAGAGCGCTTCAGGAAGGTCGCGGAAACCCCGTTTGGCGCCCACCATTGCTGGTCCAAACGGGAGTTTCGGCGATTGCACTGCTACGAGCAGCTCTCCGCCGCGGTCGCCAACACCGCATGGCGCCGTCTGCTCCAGATCTGCGAGAAGGTCTACTACGAGCCGGTGTGGGAGTTCTACACGACTTTCAAGCACAATTCCACGACCAGATGCCATGACAGTACAGCCGTCCAATTCAGTCTGGGCGGTGTCCCCCGGTCCTTGAGATACCACGAGCTGGCCGAGGCTCTCGACCTCGACCTCGACGACAGTGAGGATTACGTCACCGAGGTTACTGAGCCACCGGAGGTGGACTTCGGGAGGCTGTAAACCAGCCTGGCTCGGCCAGGCCAGACGCGTCCTTTCAAGTCCGGGAGGACGAAGGCATCTACCCTGCAGATCGAGAACCGACTTCTCCACCACCTGCTGGCGAAGTCTTACACTCCTGCATCTGACAGCGCCGGCGCCATCACGAAGAGGCCCCTGTACTTCCTCCATTCGATCCGCCAGCGCCGCCATCCGCTCCACCTGGGTTCGGTGGTGGCCAAGACATTCGAGAAGACGGCCACAGAGCTGAAGAGCCTCCACTGCGCCCCCCTCATCACCCGCCTGGTCACCTTCTTTGGCCTTTCACTGCAGGGGTGCACCGAGGAGGGGGACACCCTCATCTTTGGCAGCGCGACGATCGGGAAGATGCTGCTGTTGCGGGAGAGGAACGGTGTTCAATGGGTCGAGGGGTTTCCAGAGCCTCCGATCCCCGCGGAGCCCGTACCAGAAGCCCAGGCCGATGAGGTGGATCCCGAGGAGGTGGATGCTGCTGCTGATGCTGCTGATGATCCACCACAGACTGCCTTCCATTACGGGGGTAGCAGCTCCACTTTCCAGGGCCAGGATTACTTCGCCCAGCAGTTCGAGCAGCTGAGGATCCAGAACCAGCTGATCCTCAACCAGCAGATGCAGTTCCATCAGCAGTACGCGGCAGATCAGGCCGAGTACCGGAACAGGATGGATGCTTATGACGTGCGGCTGAACACGATCCAGACTCAGCAGGACGTGACTCTCGCCCACATCGAGCGGGAGAAGCGCCGTTCACGGCGCATGCAGGAGGTTCTGCAGCACCTGCTTCAGCTGATTCCGGGCAATCCACCTGTCTGGAGGACTCCCTGGGATGACTCCCCTCCACATGACGGTCCTGCTGGCGCTGCTGATGATGATGCGTCCATGAACGACATCGACCTCGACGATCTTGGCGACGAGTAGGCTGTACTCGTTGCCCGTCTCAGTGTGTTTGTTTTTTCTTTTTAGACTTTTGTGTGTTTGCTCCATGTGTGCGGAGCTTGAACTTAGTGTCGTTTGTTTTTGTTTTTGGTTTGTCCTTTGTGGTTTGATGTAGCCGTCTGGGCTAACACTTATCCCTAACGCACAGTGTGCTAGTGTGTTTTTGGTGTTCGATTTGTGCAGCATTGTCCACTCTCCCGTTCGTTTCTCGCTGACTGGTCCACTTCCAGTCCCCCAGCAGTGTTCTTACCCGGTAACATCGTTCCCCTTATCTTTCCCTCTACTCCATTGAGGGCAATGTCGTGCTTAAGTGTGGGGGGATGCTTTGTATCGGTTGGAAAATTTATGATGGTGCTTGGAGCCTAGTCCGCTGTCCGAATCTTACGATTTGAGGGCTCCAAGTACTGTTGTTTGATCAAATTGGCACTGTGTTTTGATGGATGAATTGATTGGTTTTCGGATTAATGCATGACAACTTGTTTGCGACTAGGACAACCTATGATGAGGACTGAGATGTGGAGTAGAACGATGTAGGGGTTCAGTTTTTCGACTGTTTGCTTGCCAACTGTGACTTGATCTGATTACTTGTTCTTGACAGTCGTTTATGCATCTAGTTCAGGGTATCAGAATGTGAGTTAGAGCATATAGGTAGCCATGTGAGATTTGAGCCTGCTCGTTTCTTTCTTGTGAAATAGATCCCTCTTCCATGATGTGTAGCGTTCACGTTGTCACTAGCTAAGATGATGGGGGCATAGGATTAGCCCACGCCCAAAACTGACTGTCCTGATGTGTCATATCCCCTAGTCAGCCCCTTTGAGCCATGTGTTATCCTTTCTTTTGGTCTATAATGGAAAAAATCACCCTTGTTGCATCTTTTAGAAGGTTCCACAGAGTGGTTTTTATATATTCTCTGCTGTTTCTGCTAAAGTCTATGTGAGTGTTGGAGGTAGTGCTTAAAAGTTGGGCAGGTGTTTGAAATTTGTGCAGGAGTGGTGGCTCTCTTAAGGAATGAAAAGAAAAATGAGAGAAAATCAAAGAAAAATTGAAAGCAAAAGAGAGCCACTACCAAAAATCTGAATAATGCCCAGTAAGCAGTGTTTCTTAGCAGTCTGGCTTGGAAATGCTGATGTTTATGCCTCCTTCGCTCTTGTGCTCTTGAGATGTTGAGTAATGCAGAATAGCAGAAAGAAAATACCGGTTTGTTTGACTGTGATTGTGTGTTTGGAAAATGTGGAACCTTTTGCTATGAATACTTCCACCACCTAAAAGGCCTTTTCCCCATGTCCAAGACCCTAGCCAGTCATTTGAACATGTGTCTAAGACCTCCTGATTAGTTAGTGGTGACACCCCATTTGTGAACTCTAGCATTTAGAGGCTGCCATCATGGTGAAGAGATGATAGGAATTGAGAGAAATAGCATGCGCATCTTTCGCATCAAATTGTCCTGACCCCACTGGTCGAGAGTGAGTGATTCATTTTCATTTTCTATATGCTCTTGTACCCCGGTGAGGACCTAGATTGCTCGGTCTCTATTCTGATGTCTTGAGTTGGATGCATGAGTTGACTGTTTTGAGTAAGTGGTTGAATCAAGTCTAGGTTGGCCAGTGAACAGAAGGGAGACTCTTCCTTTACTCGATTTGCTGCACTCGAATGTCCTTTGTGGTGGTTGTCCAGGTTGTTATTGAGGTTGTGCATGTATTGATGTTTGAAAACCAGTGCGATTCACGTGTTCTGTGCCTTTATGACTTGTCCCCAATGTTGGTTGATTGAAATATGTAAGCTTACCTAGTGTCTGACTTGGTTTGCTTGGGGACAAGCAAACGGTTAAGTGTGGGGGAGTTTGATAGACCGTCATTTACACATGTTTTTACCCCCGTTCTTACACCGTTTGAGGTGTTGATTCTCGTGTTTTAGGCCGATTTCACGCTAGGTTGTGCTTGTTTGTGATATTTCAGGTCCTAGTACGTGAATGAAGGCTTAGGAGCGAGTCTGGGGTCGATTGGACGAAGAACGGACGAATGGCGAGGTTTTTGGGGAGCTGCACGGGCAGACCAGGGAGGCTGCACGGCCGTGCACGTGACAAGATGGTCGTGCGCCTTATGCCGAGGAGACGCACGGGCAGACCCTGAAGATTGCACGGCCGTGCACCCTGGCCGTGCAAGATGGCTGAGGTCGAACTAAATGGTACGCCGCGTTTTGGAGTGCACGGCCAGAATGGTGTTATGCACGGCCGTGCACCCTGGCCGTGCGAGTCGGGAAAGCCTGGTTTTAGAGCCTATTCCGAGCTAAAAGTGGGAGAATCGTGTTTTGAGAGCAAAAACAGAGCCCTAGAGAGAGAAAGTGCGAAGAACACATCCTAGAAGCTGTCTTAGAGCTGGATTTCATCGAATCGAGCTTGGAGATCGTCATAGGAGTGGAAATCATCGTCCCGGAGCAGATTATCCTCATCGTTATGAGTATGACTAATCCGATTCTTGTTTTCTCTTCTCTCTCTATGGAGTAGAACCCTTCTCTCACTTGGGTATGAATAAAGCATGTTTAATGAATTGATTTGAGTCTGATCAGCTTTTCTCAATTTCTGCTGCAATCTGAGATAGATAGAATCTGATTAGGTTGTTAGAGCCTCTTCATTCGATAGTAGGAGATTGGCTATACGAGAGTTAGCCAGTTTACTGCTTTGTACTGGTGTTCTTGGTACCAGTAGTGGAGTTCTGTGTTCATAGCCTCAGCTTTCTATCCCGGTGAAGACTAGTCGTCTGCCGGGTAGTTAGACTGAGAGGGCTTGGTCAGCTTAAGAGATTCCAAGCTACTGTCGGATCTTCCGCAGTCTAATCAACAGTAAATCAACCCAGGGAATTGCAATTGAACCTAACCAAGGGGCTAGGGGGACTCAATCCCGAGTGACTCTTGCCTGCTTTAGAAACCCGAACAATTTACTGCTTTCTTGTTGCTTTTACTTTTCACAACAATCACTCGAACTAGTTTGCTAGATAATAGAGAATCACGGAGTAAGCAGTAGATCTAGACCCCGGGTTGATAATTAAACTTGTCTGTTACTGCATTCCCAGACTGCGATTACACTTGGTCGCAGTTAGGTGTTGTGTTTTGGCGTGTCATCCACCTCAATCCCCATCTTGGAGATATTATGCCCCAGAACTATGCCTTCGCGAACCATGAAGTGGCACTTCTCCCAACTCAGTGTCAGGTTCGTTTCTTCACACCGTTTAAGGACGAGCTCCAGGTTATTGAGACAGTGAGAGAATGAGTTTCCATAAAATGAGAAATCGTCCATAAACACCTCCATCGCCGACCAGACGGTCAAAGATGGCGAGCATGCATCGCTGAAAAGTGGTCGGGGCATTGCACAGCCCGAATGGGATCCTCCGGTAGGAAAATGTGCCGAAGGGGCAGGTGAAGGTGGTCTTCGCCTGGTCCTCCGGTGCAATGGGGATCTGGAAATACCCGGACATCCCATCCAGGAAACAGTAGAACTCGTGCCCCGCCAGTCTCTCCAGCATCTGATCAATAAACGGCAGCGGGAAGTGGTCCTTCCGAGTGGCGTCGTTGAGACGCCTATAATCAATGCAGACACGGTACCCAATCACCGTGCGCATCGGGATGAGCTCATTCTTCTCGTTAGGCACCACGGTCATCCCACCCTTTTTGGGTACCACCTGGGTGGGACTGACCCACTCGCTGTCGGAAATGGAAAAGATGATCCCCGCGTCCATCAGCTTCACGATCTCCGCCCGAACCACAGCCTCCAGGTTCGGTGTTAGTCTTCTCTGCAGCTGCTTCACTGGCCGCATCTCATCCTCCAACAGTATCCGGTGGAGCAGAAGGAGGGGCTGATCCCCCGGATATCTGTGATCCTCCATGATAGGGCTCGCTCGTGCAGCTTCAGCAAGGCCACCAGTCTGTCCTTCTTCTCAGGTGTGAGGATCGAGCTGATGATGACTGGCAACTTATTCCCCTCCCGGAGAAATGCATACTCCAAATGAGGAGGGAGGGGCTTTAGCTCCAGCTCTGGTGGTTCCTCCAAGGAGGTAGTGATGCGGGGTGAGGATGAGATCGGTTTGAACAGCCTGTCGCCCTCCAGGAATGGGCCACTCTCCAACGCGGCTAACTGCTCCGCCAGCTGCGGCTCCTGCGATGCCTGCTCACCTAGCAAAATACAACACTCAAGAGTATCGTCAGTACCCGCACTCGTTCTAGCGAGTGCGGTCTCAAAATCAGCAAGCACATCACAGTAATCTATGTCATCATGAAAATGAGAGTGTTTCCCATTCTCAGACACAGAAAAAGTAGTATGTTCATCACCAGCACGCAGGATCAATTTACCATTATGCACATCAATAAGCGCCTTGGCGGTAGCGAGAAACGGTCTACCCAAAATCAAAGGTACATCTACATCCTCATTTATATCCAGAATAACAAAGTCAACAGGATATGTGAATGCACCTACATTAACAAGTATCCTTAATGATACCCCTAGGATGCACAATAGAACGGTCAGCTAACTGAATGCTCATCCTAGTAGATCTATGTTCACCTAGGTCTAGCTTTTTAAACAATTTGTAGGGCATGACATTTATGCTAGCGCCTAGGTCCGCCAAGGACTTTCCTACATGCATGCTGCCAATAACAAGAGGGATAGTGAAACTCCCTGGGTCTTTATGCTTCTCGGGCAGCTTGTTCTGCAGGATAGCAGAACACTCCTTGCTCAACATCACCGTCGAAAGATCTTCGACAGTGCCTCCACGAACGGCATGCTGATGTTGACCTGCTTCAACATTGCCATGAATTTGGCAAACTCATTCTCCAGCTTGGGAGCAGGTGCTTTTTTATTTTTCCTCACTTCTGCATTGTCGGCTGGAAGTGTTGAAGCAGGTAGTGGCTCGTTCTGCCTGGGCTGGGCAGGAGCACAGATGTGGTCTTGCCACTCCTGGTAGTGATGGCATCCAGTTGCTGGTGAGGCTCACGAGGGTTCGGAATTGTGGTGGCAGGCAGAGTCCCTGGTGCCCTTGTAGTGTTTTGGCGAGCTATGCCACCAATCTAATTTTGTAAATCTTTCAAAATGGCACCTTGGTTCCTCTGGCCTGCCTCCAGTGAGGCTATGTTCTGGTCCATCCTCGTAAAATTCGCCTGGCTGGTGGTCATGAATGCCTGCAAAATATTTTTCAGTTCCGTCATCTGATTATCTGGAGCTGCAGCTGCTGGAGGCTGGGCATACTGACGTTGGGGCTGCTGGAATTGCTGCCCCTGCCTAGGCTGGTAAGGCTGCTGCTGTGGAACTGGCCCCTGTCTAGCCTGATAAGGCTGCCTCTGCTGAAAACCACCCGCTGGTGCTGGGAAACCAGGTGGTTTAGTGGTGTTGCTATTCCAAGCAAAGTTGGGATGCTAGCGCCACCCCTCATTATATGTATTGCTGTATGGATCAAGGCGCCGAGCATTGGCGATGAAGTCCAACTGCTCTTGGGGAGTAGAAGACTCCCGCATAGCCTGGCAGTCTTCCACCAGATGATTCAGGCTCTCACACTACTGACATTGAGCTACTGGAGGTAAAGCCGAACCTCTACCCGGAATAAGACTGTTGGGCTGCTTCAATGTCTGCACTAACTCAGCCACCTCCCTCTCTAGCCTAGACCTGACCTCCATGGCGTGCACACCACGGTCCCGGGAATTCCTGCCTCTCCTGCTCTGCCCCCATAAATGATCTCTGGCAGCCAAAGTACTGATCATCTGGTTCAGTTCGGGTGGAGTCTTAGTAAGAATATCCCCTCCTGGGCATAGAGACTCAATCACCCTATGGCTTTCCGGGGAGAGAGCACTATAGAAGTTCCCCACGGTGAATGCATCACCGAAGCCATGATGGGGACACTGCTAGAAAAATCCCATGTACCGCTCCCATGCATCACGAAGTGACTCGTCTGGCTCCTGGCGGAAGTGAGTGATCTCCCGCTGGATCTCTGTGGTCTTCGATGCCGGATAGTACCTGTGCACGAACTTGTTGGCCAGATCGTCCCAAGAAGTGATGGACAATGGGGGCTGGGTCTCCAACCACCTCTTAGCATGCCCCGCCAGAGAATGGGGGAAGAGGTGAAGGCGGATCGCATCATCGGGTACACCGTCCTTCTTTCTCCCTCCAAGCCCTTGTTAGTTCTCATTCCAACATCCCTGTCTGCCTCTCCCGCTGTGGTTTTTCCTGTATTAGTCGTTGTGGTATGCTTTTCAACTTTCTTTGTCCCTTTCTTCTCCTCGATGAAGTCTTTCTATTCTTGGGTGACAATATGATCATCAACCTCCTCATCCTCAGTTTCGACTTCCTTATCAGCCTCATTTTCTAGCACATTAAACCTTGACCTTAATGCCTCAGTAGTTGTTGTGTCTTCCTTTCCTTTATTTGCCTTCCCTGCTTTCTGGATATTCTGCTGCTATGGCTTTCTTCGATTTCTGGTCACGAGCATCCATGGCCAGAAATCCTCAAGAAGCTCGCGAACTCTTGTCTTGATCCTATATGTTGAGATAAGCCTCTTCCTCAAGTCTATCTCCACACAAATACGAGCATAGTTTCCCCTTGATCCATTTGTCTTATTGTAATCTATCTTTTCTACTCTCCCCAATCAATCCCCAATATCATATAGAATCTCTTCATCAAAATAGGCAAGGGGAGGCGAGGGAGCCTGGCCCAAACCAACACATGACTAATCGAATCGAAATCCGGATCAAAATCAATCCTCCATGGCTCAGCTTCGATGTAATGATCTTCGATATTCCAAGGTCCCCCGTACAAGGCACGATCATGGTCAAGTTGAGAATCAAAAATCGCTTGGAAATAACCATTTCCAATGTTGCCAATTTTGATCCCCCCAGATCTCGCCCACATTTTCTGCACTCTTATGTGAATGATATCAAAAGGAAAGGTCTTACCAAGAACACGGAAGGTGATAACTCTTTTCCATCTATTCCTGACTCTCGCGTCTGTGCTTTTCTTGATCCTGATTGTTGGGCATTCGGGGTCATCCTCAACATCTTCTCCTTCCGATTCACCAGACATCAATTCATCACCTTGAGGAATTTCAGCAGGGGGTTCATTCCCAAGGAACGAATCTTTGTAGGAGACTTTCATCCTCCCCTGCCCGTTGCTAGCCGATATCGATTTTGTGGCTAGCCCTTCCTCACCGTTGCTAACCGTTTCCATTTCCACATCTTTACCCTGATGTTGTTCTCCAACCCTAGTTGTGACGATGGCGATTTCCATTCCACCTTACTCTGAGAAGTCTCCGCTCGTGCTTGCCTTCACCTTCTTGCTTGGTTGGATCGGCGTCAGCGGCGGAGATCCATCCGGCTGCGGAGATCCGTCCTGCGGCTTTAAGCAGTGGTCCGCCTTCGCTGTGGGAGGCACACACCCAATGGTCATCCAGAAAAAACAACGAGAAAACTAGGAGAGAGGGGAGAGCTTTTTCTCTCTCTATGCTTCTAACATCATATCAACCATGAGCGCAACCAAATCTCTGGGCAGATTATAAGACTATACAAAAAGAAAAAACACCCTCTTCTAACACTTATAGAATAAAACCCATAAAATCAAGATGATATGAGATTTATGGATGTTGATGATGACACAGTTATATAACAGTTATATTCTACTTTTTAAAGGAAATATGAAGTCCATATAATGTAAGTCAAATCTAAGAAATAGATATGCATAATTGTTATATAATAGTTATATTTCCCAAAACTATTGGATAACAATCATCTGAGAAACTTCTCATCTATGCCCCACCTTTTGAACTAATTTTAACTGTCTTACAGTTAAACTATCTTTTAATATTGGACTCCTCTAATGAGATCGTGGTAGCAGGGAGTCCGCCGCCTGTAGAGGCACTGGTGTTTACATCCCTCTCCCGCCTCCCGATTCCGCGTCAACACCACCAGTATTTTCATGCATTATCAATGAAGGATAGAGGAAGTAGCCAAATTAAGTAGTACCTAACCATAAAAAATAAATCTATATCACCCTTATCTATAAAAAAATTTGGACTCATACCCAAAATTATAAACCCCAACCTTAAACCGCTAAACTCTAAACCCTTGAAATCAAAGTATATCGTGAATGATTTTTGTGCAAATTCACGTGTTTTCTTGTCCATCGTATCACATGTGACAATTGACATAGTTTTGACACGAATCGCATGCATGAAAATTATGAGGCGAGAGAATTCAATGCACCCAAAAATGTTAGTGCACTATATATATATATATATATATATGTCAAAGGCTAGCGTATGCCTGCCATACGCTATACGCCTGTGTTCATACCTCATAATAAATTAAATATAATTAAATTAATTTCAAACAATAATTATAATTATAACCAAATCCATTGATTAATTTTTGTATACACTTTAATCCCACGATTCTTATCCTTCATTATTTCTAAGCTTAGGGATTTGCTCCAGGCCATGTTCACGATTCTACCTCTCTGCAAAAACCTAATACAACAGATCACCTATGCATTTTTAAGAAACTGTTCATCATTTAATCACAAATCATTCTTATGATAGCATGCCCCCTATAGAAATACATGTGTTGCCTCCACAATCCTCATCGACAATAACAACTCCAACCCAACACATTCCAGTGATGGCTATTGGACCCATCGAGAAGAGCGAATCATTCCAGAATCTTGATTCCTTTATAGCAAGGCCATAATACAGATCTTTGTATCTTTAATGAATATTCAGGTTTTTGGGTTAGTAAAACACTCTCTCTCCTTTTCACCACCAGCGGGAATCCAAAGCAAAGGCTGATCCGTTACTATTTCGATATTTCCTTATTGAGAACTATCGGGCTGCGCTCGGCAACAATTTCGTCATCAGAAGAGAGAGCCATTAAACAAGACTGGGACGCTAATCTGTTTATTGCAAGACCGTAACATCGATCTTCGAATCTTTTTTTTTTTTACAAGTTTTTCTTCCACCGGTTGTCGGTAGGGAAGAGATGTCCGATCTGCCGATGTTTAATTAAGAAAGTAGGAAAAGCAGGACTAGGAAGGTTTGCGGGAATGTAGTATATAAAAATAGAGCGAATCTTATTGTAATTACAACTGTCAGTAATAATTAATTTAATTTAATTCAAATTAATTAATGAATGTGAACACAGGTGTATAGCGTACGTCAGGTGTATGCTAGCCTGGACCATATATATTAAAAAATTACACCAGCGGCGACAGTAACCCAGCGATGATCTTCTTCAACTCCCCGCCCCCAAATCTCGTCCAGCCCGATGATTCACCTCCCCGCCGATGAGGACCACTGACAGATTCACCTTCCCGGCAGTTCCCAGGATCTCCTACACCTCGACAATGTATTTGTTGTCCGCCGATTCGCTCGTCGATCCGGACTTGAAACTGGCAAAGGATCGATCTGACGGTGTAGCAGTCGTCGAACCTCCGCCGCACGACGTGGAGGCCGGTGAAGTAGAGGATGACGCAGTCCTACTGCTGTGCATTCTTCAGTTGCAGGAATTCGGTTATATACCGTCGCACAAGAAATAATATCTTCCTCCACTGTCAAATAACTCCAATTATTCAAACCCGCATTTTCGAGCCGGACCGTGGCGGCAAAATCGGAATCGACTCCACCGCTCCTCCGTCCATCTCGCCGACGCCTTCAATTTTCACCGCGTCTGGGCGCCTTGCAATATTGCACCCACCGGAACACACAAATCGATCAGACGACCGGCCGGTGACAATAGTTCGGATCGAAGCGCTTGAGCAGGGGACGAATATTCCTCGAATATGTTGTTGTTGCAGCCTATCTCCCGAAGGGATCTGCTGACCTCGTCGATGAGGAAGTTAAGGACGACCTTGGCTCCTTGGAAGGACAGCGCTGCCTGGTCGTACGCCATCGCCGCCGCCTTTGCCGTCTTGAACGTCCCAAGCCACACCCTCATCTCGTGCTGCGTCGAATCCCTTATCTCTGTCGCGTACTTCCCCATGGCCGCCTCCTCACCCCTCCGTATGTCACCTCCTTATTACCGCCGCCACCTGCTGCTTTCTTACTACGGGAGGAGTCGGCTTCCTTCGCCGCCGGTGACGGAGCCGCCTCGTGGGAATTTCATCTCATTATGAGATCTGCAGAGGAGGAGGAAGGTGAGTTGCTGGGTGGGAAGAGCTTCCTTTCTTCGTCTGCCTAGTGGATTTGGGGAGGAGGAGAAAGAGCTGCATGAGAGAAGTAGTAGTAGTAATAATTTTGCTCCCCCAGTCGATCGGAACTGTTGTCATCGGCCGTCGTCGATCAATTTGTGTGTTCCGGATGGTGCGATATTGCAGAGGCGTCGGTAGTCCGTAGTCCTTATCGGCGGGAGGTGAATCGTCGGGCTGGACGAGATTTGGGGCGGGCAGTTGAAGAAGATCATCATTGGGTTGCTGCCGCCGCGGTGTACTTTTTTAATATATATGGGCAGTTCTACGGTACCCAGAGTGAAATCCGGGGTACCACATACCTTGAGTAATAAAACGCTATCCAAAACTTGAATTGACTGATCTTTCGGACATGATACTATACTCTAACCCTTAAAGATCAACATCTAGCTCTTAATTCTCTAAATCTTATACCCCAAGATCAATTTAATTAGAAACAATAATCGACGGTTATGATTCGTCCAAATATAGGCAAAAAAACCAATGCACCATCTTAGGGTTTATAGTTATAATTTAGATAATTAGGACCTAGGGTTCACTCGTTAAGGGTTAGGGTATAGTATCATGCCCAAAATCCTGCTAATTTGAGGTCTCGATAGTGTTTCATACTCAAGGTATGCGCTAGTCCGGATTTCACCCGGGGTACCGTAGAAGGCACCATATTATTAGTAGGGCTGGGAAACGGTGCGGTCTGGTCCAGACCAGACCATATATACGGTCTACGGTCCAGACCGAGAGGCTAAAGTATAGACCACAGACCAGACCACAGACTATACGGTCTGGTCCAGACCACGCCTGTGCGATCTGGTCTGGTCCAGATAAACCACACTCAACAAAAAATGAATAATTTGTTTAGTCAACCACACAAAAAATTGAACCAATAACCAAGAAAAATATTTGTTATTTGCCTTAAAACATTAATCCTAACATGCATGAATAATTTTGATACTCTAAATCTTAGTACATAACAAAGATACAAAGTAAAAGCATCTCAGCTTGCACCATAATGTCATAAACATTAACATAATGTCATATGGAGACACGATTATCTCTACTCTGTGGTTAAATGTGGTTGTGAATGAAGGAGGGAAGAGATTCACAAAATTAAGGTTGAGACTTAGGTGTCGTTGTGGGAGTTTGGAGAGGGTCAAATGGGCTGTTAACACGTATTGACAAGTCAGTTGGGTCTACGGTTTGGTCCGGTAAACCGCGGTCTAGACCAGACCGGACCAAGAGATCAAATCATAAAATAATACAGACCATGGACCAGACCATACTTCACGGTCTACGATCCGAACCAAACTGTGCGGTACAGTTTGGACCATGGTTTTTCTAATGGTCTGGTCTATTTTCCCAGCCCTATATTAGGGTTGGGAATCGGTTTCAGTTTTCCGGTCAAACGGGAAATCGGCCAGTTTAAACCATCTCGGTTGTAACCGGAAACCGGATACAACCCAGTCCAATCCGGATTCCAGTTTCGAGTATTTGGAGAAAACCGTACCAGGTAGAACCCAGTTAAAACCGAGAAACTGGGACCAGCCTGCCTTGCACCAAGCCTAGCTTTGAAGCCCAAATCCCCTCTCAAAATCTCAGCCCAGCACAAACAAAAGCCCAGATACACAAAAACCCTAATCGTCATGGCCACCCAGTCCCTCTATCCCTCACGATTCTCCTCTATCTTCCGTCGCCTCGCGACTCCACTCCTCTACTCTCGAAGAAGAAGTCGACTGGCGGCCGAAATCGCCTCTAACCATCGAATCAGCCGCCGACTCTCCTCTCCTCCCTGATGGCACCGAGATGCCCCTTCTGTTCATGGCCACGATCTCCTCAGGCGACAACGACAGCGCGAAGGCGATGGTGATTTCAGAGTTGAAACAACTCCCGATCTGGGCCACAAACCAGTGTTGGACCTCTCTCTCACCGGCGATGCGGCGGAAGCGAGCAATTGATCTTTCTTGACCTCTTATGTTGAGGACTTGAATGGCGGTGGACGGTGGTGGTGCATGCAGGGATGGTCGCACTTCTGCAGCGGCGAGGGAGGTGAGAAGATGAAGAAGCGAAGGTGAAGGATGGATGAAAATCGGAGCTAGGGATTAGGGGTATTTTTTTTGAAGAGAGCGGCGGCGTAGATTTTGGGGGAATTGGGATAGGTATTGTTTGAGTGTGTGACTGTGTGCCGAGTGGGAGGTGAGGGGAATTCCTTTTAATCCAATTTAAACGGCATCATTTTTTTTATCAGAAACGGCAGCGTTTTTTGGGAGGGAATAAATATATCCAGTTTTTGGTTAAAACCGGACCAAACCGTATTACATTCAGTCCGGTTTGGTTAAACCGGGTAACAATCCAATCCCGTCTTCGGCGTGGGATTGTCGAATACGGTTTCAAAAAACTGGGTCAATCCAGTCCGTTTTAAATCGAACCGGACTGTTTCCCAGCCCTAATAATATATATGAAATCTAGAGTACTGCATACTTGAGTATGAAACTGCTATACAGACCTTGAATTGACAGATCTTTCGAACATGATACTAAACCATATGTATGGTGATTCTACGGTGCCTAGGGCAAAATCTGGGGCATGTCGACCTTGGGTGATCTTCACCATTCATTTCACCTCGACAGTCCTTGTTAGGTTTCGGTAAATCTTTAACAAATAATTAATCAAATTACAAAAAGCTTACGTGGTAAGACATTTTCATTCACGTCCAACTAAACTGCACCCGATTAAATAATATGGATTAAGAGTTTGAACCCATTTCGGTAGGCCCATTGCCGCCCTAACCAATTTTTTTCGTCTCCCTTCCACGATCCCTTGTTATTTTTCAAGGAGACATCGCTTCCCAGTTCGAAGATATTAATATAACCTCTTTAGAACTTCTATAAACTCATAAAATATTTAAAGCCTTTTAATGATAGGTTTAGTGAGTAGGTTGGGCAGTCTGTGGGCTGGTCAAGTGTTTTTCCGGGTAAAATAACAAAAATGATCATATGCAGTTGGAGTTGAAATTAATCATTTTTTCGTGGATGACGATGGATGTAGTTTTAAGGAGCATGATGTTAGTGATAATAATGACAACTATGGTGATGGCAGTGATTAGATGATAAGACTTGGATGCAAATTTTGGTTGATGGCCAGACGTAGTCGATCAAGATTTTTGGGACGTAGTGATGTTGAGAATTTAGAAATTTCATATTGACTATGAGTTGTGGTTCATGCTAGTCTATAATTTAACTTTTTTTTCCTATGTTTATGAACTTCTTGTTCTGAGTTAGACTTTACTCGAGTTCAAGAGCTTTTCCAATTTGCTTATGTTTATAAATCCAAAAATTTCATAGACATTTAAAGTTTCATGATGTTTGTATTTAACAAAATATAAGTCGAATTGGAGAAGATTTATGATAATTTTAATGATTCATATAAATTTACGCTTTTACGTTTATGTTTGAACCCACCATTTCGCTTATATATGAAAACTATAGTTTAACTACATTAGTTGTAAAAGACAAGTGTTAGTTTATGAGTTGATTCTTTCGTAATTTTGATAATATTGATTTGAGTAGGTTATGACCCGATGATACTTATTGCTCTAATTGGCAAGGAATGTTGATAATAGTTTTTTTTATTATAGAACATAACTGTTTCATAAAATAAAAAAGAATAAAAGCCACACTAAACTATTGAGACAAAAAGTTAAATTTGGAGTTTTTGAAATTTTAGTCTCTCCAATAATTAAAATACATTTTAAGGAAGTAAAATGCTAAATATATCACAAAATTTGTGGATGTCTAATCTATCACTCCGAACCGAAAATAAGAGATCGCATCTGCTGTCTCATCTAACCGTCTGAAATCCCACCACGTGTTTCAAACTCCAGATCTTCGCCGTCCTCGCCAGCTCACGGCGGTCAGTATTTCGGGCAGCCGATGACGAGTTGGAAATTTAAATACACGGTCCAGATCTTGCCCATCATCTTTCCGGGCAGATCTCCTTGCCTTTAAGAACGAGGCTGCCCTTCCTATCCTCTTCGCTCTTATCAGGGAAAAGATCCCCAATTCCCAATCTTCTCCCTCGTTCCCCTTTCCCCGAAACCCTAGTTGGTTCGGTCTCTCTCTCTCTATCTCTCTCTCTCTGTCTCTCTTGGTCGATCTATCCTCCCGGCGGGATTGTTCCCTCCGACCTACACCTTTCGTCCGGCGCGTTGGGTATCGAACCTAGGAGGCGCGTGGCGTTCACGCTCAATGTGATCCATGTGTTCTTGGTCACCTGAATTGGGAGACCTCCGCCGCCGGGCTGTCCCGGGACTCTACCGGACTCATGGCGTCAGCTCTGCTAGCTAATCGGAACGAACCCAACTGGATTCAGCCACAGCCGGCCGGCGGTGCGAAACCTATGGGCAAATATCCTTTCTCTAATTCTAACAACCCTAACCCTAAATTCTCAAAGAAGCGGCACCTTCAGGCTCTACCCTTGGCAGATCTAGATGAATCTCCGGCGTTTGCGCAGTCTGCTGCTTCTGACGACGCTTCTTCGATAAATCGGAGACCTGTTGATTTGAACACGGGGGGATACGTTACTTTCAACATCTCTTCCTATACGAAGAAGGAGCTGTTGGAGCTGAAGGATCGATTGGTGGGTGAGCTGGAGCAGATTCGTCAATTTAAGAGCCGGATCGACCTGTCGACTGACTATCAGATCAGATCCAGCTCAAATTTCCACAACAAGAAACTAGTTGGTGGCCCAAACAACAAGAAGATATTGGGAAACAAGAGGCCTTTCTCTGCTACCAATTCGAGTTTTGGGGTTCAAGATTTCAAGAGATCGCAACACCCAGATAACTCGCAATTGATGAAGAATTGCGGCCAGATCCTGTCCAAATTGATGAAGCACAAGTTCGGACATATCTTCAATGTTCCGGTGGACGTTGTTGGAATGCAGCTTCACGATTACCTCGACATAATAAAAGTTCCCATGGATCTGGGTACGGTGAGAAAGAAGTTGAGGAAAAACCTCTATGACTCGCCGCCGGATTTTGCTGCAGATGTGAGACTGACCTTCAACAATGCGATGAGGTACAATCCTAAAGGTCACGATGTACATAATATTGCTGGTCAGTTACTTGACAGATTTGAAGAGTTGTTCAGACCCATCAAGGACTCGCTTGTTGATGAAGAGATCCAGGAAGAGGAAGAGCACGTGCAAGAAGCAAGCGAGTTCATGGGATCACAACCACGGGGATTGGTGGAGACGCAAAGAGTATCGAAAGACCAAGGGGTTGTGATGCAAGAGATGGTCAAGTCCGAGCAAATTGGGAACTTTGTGGCTCCTCAAGCTTCTAGTTTGAGCCAAAACCCTAACCCTCAGTCGACTTCACAGTTGCCTGTCAGGACTCCATCACCACGGCGGGTTCCACCAGTGAAGCCTGTAAAGCTTCCGAAGCCAAAGGCGAAAGACCCTAATAAGAGGGCGATGAACCTGGAAGAGAAACATAAATTGGGCGTAGGATTGCAGAATTTGCCTCAGGAGAAGATGGAGCAAGTTGTGCAAATAATAAAGAGGAGGAATGGCAATTTGAGGCAAGATGGGGATGAGATTGAGCTTGACATTGAAGCAGTTGATACAGAGACTCTGTGGGAGCTTGATCGATTTGTGACCAATTACAAGAAAATGGCGAGCAAGCAGAGGCGTCAAGCATTAATGGGTGTCATATTGGGGCTCCTGCAACGAGTGAAGGCAACAAGGTACTTTGGTGGTTCATTTTTCAATCATAATTTCAATTGGGTTTGTGCTTTTATTCGGATTATTCTTTTCGGTGCATTGTCTAATGGGGGCTTTGGTTTGGTTTTGTCGTGGGGATAGGATTTGCCTGGTATTGAGAGAATGGACATTGTAAATGAGGTGAAGAAGCCAAAGAAAGGTGATGCAGGCGAGGAAGATGTGGATATAGGGGATGAAATGCCAATGAGCAGCTTTCCGCCGGTGGAGATTGAGAAGGACAATGGGCGTGCAAGTAGCAGTTCTGGTAGCTCCAGTAGTTCCAGCGACGATTCTTCTTCCTCCAGTGGTATAACCCGACTCGTGTGATTCGGGGGGGTGGACAAATCTTGCGTGTCTGAAAATACTGACTGATTTGAATATGCAGATTCCGACTCGGGGAGCTCTTCCGGGAGTGATTCAGAGGATGCAACTCATAGTGGCACTAACCCAATGTGGATGAGAATTCGGGATCACAGGTTCCTCGAGGCA
This sequence comes from Linum tenue, assembly GCA_946122785.1. Taxonomy (NCBI): domain Eukaryota; kingdom Viridiplantae; phylum Streptophyta; class Magnoliopsida; order Malpighiales; family Linaceae; genus Linum; species Linum tenue. The sequence continues at coordinate 943,712 of CAMGYJ010000009.1, forward strand.
GGGGCACGGGGTGTGGAAGATCCTGGAGCTGCCGCCTTGCACATTGATGAATGAAAGAAGCGAGGTATGATAACTGCAGGTCCTCCTGATGATGTATTGGTCGGCATTAGAAACGATATGGTGTAGTAATTTGATGAACGGAATGTGTGTATTGTAACAGGTTTGTAGGAGCGGTGGGTGGAACAAATTTAAGCTGGGCACGCTAAAGGAAGGTGGATCAATACTTGTGTGTATGAAGGGAGGTCGAGCTGCTAGCAAAAGGGAAACGGAGGCGGAAGCTAAAAGTAGCAGTGGCTGGCTGGTTTAAGTTAAAAGGGTAGGAAGAATAGAGTGAGAAGGTTCTGTTTCTGTGTTTTTTGTCCCCTTCTTTTTCTTGTAGTTGGTAGAGTAAGGAGAAATAGTAGTGGTGGTGATGATTGGGTGTTTGGCTAGAGGTGGGAGATAGGGGACTGACTTAGTTCAGAATTACGGTTTGTACTCGTTACTGCAACACTTGGAATACAAATTAACCCGCAGTTAGCTTGTTGCAACAGAGTGCCTGTTGATTATCCATTTTGGGTGTGTTGAAGGGTATAAAAAGATTAACGGAGGGAGACGGCAGTGCTATCGCCTATCGCTATGCAATGTTAATGATTAATGCTAGCTAGTTATTATATAGCGAAGGAATCAGATTGAATCTTGAATGCTCTTCCGCTGCAGCTTCTTCCGCTTCATCCATCTATTTCTTTCATACATTACATATTCCTCCCTATTTCCTCCTATGAATGATAGTTTCCTTGGTGGCAATTGAGAATAATATCTTCCAACGACTTAGAACGCACTACCAAGTCTTTTGATTGCGCGATAGCAACAGCTAGTTGAAGTAAACGAACCCCAATTGGGGTTCGTTTATTTTGGGTAGAAAAAAACGACCCCTCCCTCCACCACCCCATCAAGCAAAGCAAGCATCACCCTTTTGTTGACAAGGTCAAAGAAAAGGTGAAATTGGCCCAACATATTGTCTGCGTACGATGATGTTACTCGACCACCACTGCTGATGTAAACATATCAAGAGCACTCGCCCGAGTTACAGAAGAATAAAAATACGACATACACAACTGCTACTCCCATGAACATAACCAGAAGTTCAAAGGGCCAAGAAACAACTCAGTAACCTACCAGTGTGATTCTCCCACTATGTTCTACTCGCTCGCTAATAAGAAAAGGAAATCACGTCGAACCAAAAACACCAAACAGGATACGATCAAAACTTTCGAAACATAATCTGCACTGGCAAACAGCCCCGACTCAAGCTGAATCCTTGACTTTTGTTGCTGCTTCCATTCTTGAAGTGAGGAACAGCTCGCCC